>RJWT010013770.1:0-21530 GCA_004365215.1 Cuniculus paca | reverse complement strand
TTGTGAAAATGGCCATTCTCCCAAAATTATTATACAGATTTAATGCAATTCCCATCCAAATACCATTAGCATACCTCACAGATCTAGAGAAATCATTCTTAAAATTCATCTGGAACCACAAAAGACCTAGAATACCAAAGGCACTTCTGGGCAGCAAGGGAAGGACAGGAGGCATAACAATCCCAGACTTGAAATTATATTACAAAGCTACTGTAATCAAATCAGCATGATACTGGAATCAAAACAGAACTGAGGATCAATGGACTAGATTAGAAGATACAACCCCAAGTAAAAACACACTCAGCCACCTTATGTTTGACAAAGGGGCAAAACATGTTCACTAGAACAAAGATAGCCTCTTTAATAAATGGTGCTGGAAAAACTGGCTTTTTATATGCCGAAAACTAAAATTAGACCCAAGCCTATCACCATACACCAAACTAAAGTCAAAATGGATCAGAGATCTAAATATTAAAACAGAAAAACTAAATCTACTGGAAAACAAAGTAGGTGGAAGTCTTGAAAACATAGGGGTAGGTGGAGAATTCATGAATAAAAGTCAGACTGCACGGGAAACACTTCCCAGAATCAAACACTGGGATCTCATCTTATTGAAAAGTTTTGCATACCAAAAGAAATGTCCAACAGGGTGAAAAGAAAACCCACAAATTGGGAAAAAAATTTTAGTCCACTGCCCTTCAGACAAAGGTCTTCTATTAGAACATATAAATAATTAAAAAATATGAGGCCCTCAAAATTCAAAGACCCAATCCAGAAATGAGCATCTGAGATGAAAACACACTTCTCAGCTGAGCAAATACAAATGGCAAATGAATACATGAAAAATTGTTCAGCATCATTGGTCATTAGAGAAATGCAAATTAAAACAACTCTGAGATTTCATCTCACTCCAGAAACAATGGCCAGGATCAAGAAAACCACCAACAATAAATGCTGGAGAGCCTGTGGGGAAAAAGGAACTCTTCTCCACTCTTGGTGGGAGTGCAGACTGGTGCAACCACTGTGGAGGTCAGTCTGGAGGTTTCTCAAAAAGCTAGGACTGGAAGTCCCATTTGACCCAGCTATTCTGCTTCTGGGCATATTCCCAGAAAAAGTGAAATCATCTTACCACAGTGATATATGTGCACCCATGTTTATAGCAGCACAATTTGTAATAGCCAAATCTTGGAAACAACCCAAATGCCCATCAATCAAGGAATGGATAAAGAAGATGTGGTACTTTTATACAATGTTGTACTATTCAGCTATAAAAGATGATCACATTGAGGCTTTTATAGGTAAATGGATGTGACTTGAGACCATACTTGTAAGTGTAATAAACCAAACACACATGTGTAAACACTGCATTGTCTCCCTAGAGTAAGAAACTGACATACTCAATAAGATACAAAATTCCTGATAAATATGGAGAAAAGGTTCTGCAGTCCAATAGTGCTTTTATTCTTTGATTTGATTGCTGTAAGTCCCTTTCCTACTATTTGAATGCAATATGTGAGAAGATAAGAACAGCTCTTTTGAAAAATGAGACACTACGGTAGACATTGCTGGTTTCTTGTTGTCCGACTTGAAGGCCTATAATGCTCTTTTGTTTTATCTGGTTTTATATTACTTTGTTTTGTTTGAGTTTATTGTGTGTAAATGTATGAACTACCATTTTGAAGAAAGCAAGAGACACTAGGGTAACCATCGTTAATCTCCTGTTGTTATGTTTTGAAAACCTGTATACCTTGCAGAGTTCTGTTTTGAAGTGCTATATTATGTTTGACTCTATTCTGTTTTCTTTTGCTTTGTTTTGTTCTGTTCTCTTTAAAATAAAAAAAAAAGAAGGAAGAGTTATATAAAAGGAAACGGAGAAGTGAATAGTAATAAAAGAGAAAAGCAGAATATGTGATGGTCACTAAGCAGAAGGAATATGTAATGAGGTCAAAAAGTTAATGTCATTGACAGGAATCTCAAACATGAGGTAAAAAGAAAAATCCCTTTAAATAGTTACATCTAGCCCAAGAGAAAGAGCCCATCTCTGTGCATGAACATTCTTCTGATAAAATATTTACTGAATTGTGTCCTTGCCTAATTGTAATGGTAATCCTGCTTTGTCTTTTTATATTCATGTCTGTCTTATCTTCTTTGTTGATGTTCATCAGTGCATCCTGCCCAGCCTCTTTCTTGATACAGGAATTGGCTACCTTCCCAGCTTGCATTCTTGGTCTCATCCTGCCTTATGGGATCTCTGTAGGTTTATTCAGTGATAACTTCCTGTGTGAACTGCCTTCACAACTCCCTGATCACTCATGTACTACTTTGGAAGGCAGCTTGTGCAAGGGTGTGTGCACACATGTGTCTGTGTCTGTGTGCATACACAGGCATACATGTATTCAAGAACAGTATATGTGGCCAGGCGTGGTGGCTCACGCCTGTAATCCCAGCACTTTGGAGGTTGAGACAGGAGGATCATTGTAAGTTCGAGACCAGCCTGGACTACAAAGTGAGCTCAAGGCCAGCGTGAACAGCATAGTAAGATCCTGTCTCAAAAAGACAAGGACCAGGGATTTGGCTCAGTGGCCTAACTGCCTGCCAGGCAAGCACGAGGTCATGAGTTCAATCCCTGGTGCCACAACAACAACAGTATATGTGAAGTAAATATGCAAATAATTGAGAATACCTGACATTCTTCCAATTATGAATATTAAATAATTAAATATTGACAAGTTTATAGTAAATATATTCACTTTTGTATGTAATTGGGATATCATCAGGAGAATGAGTAGGAAAGCAGGGCATACTAGTCTATTTGTAAAGAATACTTCTGTAGAAAAGAAAAGTGATATATATGTAGATATAGAAAGATACATAAATACACATATTTATATGTATATGTGCTATAAAACATTTAACACTAGTAAGTGCTACAGTGAAAACAATAAACTATGGATGTTCAGAGTCAAGCAGGGACACAGTGTTAACTTTTGAACTGACTCTGAAAGACACAAAGGAATTTAGGCATGAAACAGGAAAGGAAATGCTGTCCAGATTAGGAATGATTATGCAGAGAAAAAAAAATGTTAAGATGATAGTTTAGAAGTCCTTTGGGCTTTAGATTCTGATCCTCAACTTTGTTTCCTAACTCATGCTCCTGTCTCTTCTCTTTCACCCTCTTTAAATGAATTTGCTTTATTTCCTTCATTTGTACTACTTTTGCTCTTAATTATTTTTATGCACTGCCTATTTTTTTTGCCAGATACCAAGACTTTATTTCAATAGAATTATTATTCTTTATGCATATTTACTGTCAGTATCCAATTTTTATGATATAACAATAACATCTTTAATCCCCACCTCCAGGATGGAAGAGCAGTCATAAAACTACAAAGTCAACTCAGACACAAGACTCTTCATTTCAGGAACTGATAATGAAAAAACTCAAAGTGAATGGACCATGGAACTTGAAATTAGAAAAACTTTATACATATGAAGACAAATTCTAGAAGAAGCCAGATAAAAAGGAAAGTTTTCAGATAATTTCAGTCACCCATAAAAAAATCTTGACTCTAGAAAGAAGCCATAAAAATACTTAGTCCAGCCAAAACTTCAGCCGAAAGCCACTTGTTCCCCAAGAGAAAACACCACCTAAATGTGAAAAGCAAGGAAACATTTTCAAACAGAACTCAAATTTACCTACTCAACCAAAAATTACAGCAGAGAAACGCTATCAGTGTAGTATGTGTGACAAAACCTTCATTAACACTTCATCTCTTCGTAAACATGAGAAAAACCATAGAGGAGAAAAATTATTTAAATGTAAGGAATGTTCAAAAGCCTTCAGCCAAAGTTCAGCTCTTATTCAGCATCAAATAATTCATACTGGAGAGAAATCCTACATATGTAAAGAGTGTGGAAAAGCCTTCACTCTCAATACATCCCTTTACAAACATTTGAGAACCCACACTGTAGAGAAATCCTATAGGTGTAAGGAATGTGGCAAAGCCTTCAGTCGAAGGTCAGGCCTTTTTATACATCAGAAAATCCATGCTGGAGAAAACCCTTATAAATATAACCCAATTAAGAAGGCATCTAGTTGCAATACACCCCTTCCTGGTTGTAGTAGTTATTCCAGAAAAAAGTCTTATTTATGTAATGAATGTGGCAACACCTTTAAGTCTAGCTCATCCCTTCATTATCACCAGATAATTCACACTGGAGAGAAACCTTTCAAATGCAGTGAATGTGGGAGAGCATTCAGTCAGAGTGCATCACTCATTCAACATGAATGAATTCACACTGGAGAAAAGTACTACAGGTGTAATGAATGTGGAAAAGGCTTCACTTCTATCTCACGACTCAACAGACATTGAATAACCCATACTGGAGAGAAGTTTTATAATTGTAATGAACGTGGCAAAGCCTTAAGTTCCCATTCAACCCTTATTATTCATGAAAGAATTCATACTGGAGAAAAAACATGTAAATGTAAGATGTGTGGGAAAGCCTTCAGACAAAGTTCAGCTCTCATTCAACATCAGAGAATGCATACTGATGAAAGACCCTATAAGTATAATGAGTGTGGGAAAACATTCAGGAGTAACTCATCCCTTAGTAATCATCAAAGAATTCATACTGGAGAGAAACCATATCGATGTGAGGAATGTGGGATGTCATTTGGCCAAAATTCAGCTCTTATTCAGCATCGAAGGATTCACATAGGAGAGAAACCCTTTAAGTGTAATACATGTGGGGAAACTTAGACAGAGCTCCTCACATATTGCACATCAGAGAATCCATACAGGAGAGAAGTCCTATGAGTGTAACACATGTGGGAAACTTTTCAACCACAGGTCATCCCTTACTAATCATTATAAAATTCATATGGAAGAAGACCCCTGGAAAGTAGGTTTGCATGTGTAAAAGCCTGAAACCAAAGCTTATTATCAAATACACTCTTGAAAGTGATACAATGTCATGGATAGGCAAAAAAATAAAAAAAATCCCTGTAATCATTTAGTTCTTAAATATTAAGCTTCATGAATAAAGTCTTAAATGTAATAAGAAATTGTTCATGTCAGTTGGACACTTTTAAAAATAATCTGAAATAAATTCATAACTGGAGACATTGACTTTAGGCATTTGTAAAATATATTTGTTTTTCCTCTGTAGGAGTATACACTAGACATACATGATCATCAAAAATATCTGAGTGGGTAGGGAGTTGTGCTCTGGATTTCTCACTGAACTAGACTGGAAATATTTTTATAATGTTTTAATAATGGGATGGATCCAATATATTATGCATTTTTAGAGAAAAGAACCAAAATAAACTACAAAAACAGATTATAAACTACCTCTCATTGTCTATGGTTTATCCTTTTTCTGACCTAATGTCAAACATTGTGCATGGATTTCATTAAAATGAAATAAAATTTTAAAAAAATTAATATGTCACATAGAGAGAAACATTTTCATGTATTTGAATCTTCACTGTGTGAACATGGAGTAAACTGTTACAATATATTTTTCCTTTTGGCCAATAATTCCAAAGACAAAATGTGCCACCCAGAGCAGACTGCTGCCCTCCTCCCAACTACACCATCGGATCAATTGACAAAGGGCAATGTAATTTATTTTCAAGTACTTTCTTGAAAGTCTGTGCTATAAAATCATGAGAAGTTGGAAAGGCTTAAGTCACTGAAACTTTAAATATATCTTACGCTGTTGAGGCACAATTATAAGATAGTAAAGGCACAGCTATACAATAACAAACTTACAGACGTTATAGCAAGTTAAAATCAAATAGTAGCCTCTGCCTAGGCTCTTGCTGCCTGTTACATAAACATCCCACTGAATTCAGCCAGCCTTGACTGTCTGAGTTCAGCTGCCTTTCTTCTGATAATGCGCTGGGCCAATTTGACTATCCTCATCTTATGTTTCCCTTAATTACAAAAAATACTGATTCTAACTGACTTCAAGGACTTTGGTTGGGACAAAGTAACCCAGTCAAAGATACTTTTTAACTCTGCTTGCTCTGCTTGAATCCCCCTCCCCTCATCTCCAGGATGTCCCTATGCTATGGTAAACAGTTCCTTTTAAACAAATGTTATTTAGAGTTAGTTTACCTAACAATATATGACTTAATTCAATCCATGTAACCAATCACGTAATGGCTTCTACTTCGTGCTTGCAAACTGTATTTAAACTGAACCAAAACTGCCTCAGTGCTGATGATATGGAACTGAGATTCCCACCAGCCCACTAGCATAATAAACAACAGTTGCCATCTAGATTCCTCAGCAAAGAGTCTTCCATTCAGTTTGACATGGTTCTTTTGTAACAACACAATCCAGTTTGTACAAAAATACAAGTTAAATATAAACATAAGGCAATCATGATAATTTGGTGCAAATATGTTTTATGTGAATTTTAGTTATACACAAAAGTTTCTTGGTTCTGTTATTTGTGAAAAGAGCAATACCAGATTGAGTTACTATCTACTGGCAAAAAGTTGTAAAAAGCTTACTTTAGCATTAATCTTTTACAATGGTTATGTGTGTAGTCTGATTTCAGATCACCTAAACACCAGGAACAAAACACAAAAAGGCAGTATGTCCATAAACCAACAAATAATTTGACTGTAACACGTGTCAGAAAACACAAACGCCACACATCTCCACAATAAACATTATGTATCACATACTCTCACACAGGTGTACATGCGCAGTGCCAGACACACATGCGTCCTTGACCTGGTCACAAGACAAAGCCAAATGAGACCCTGCTCCACATCCCATAGTCAGCTATGCATTCTTTCTTTCTTTGTCTTTCAACTTTATTTTAAAGATAATAAAACCCAACAAAACAAAACAATAAATCCAATCAAAACACAGCAGTGAATTGGTACAGAACATCAAAGCAGGATAATAGGAAAACAACAATGGCTACCATAGTATATCTTGTTATCTTCACAGTAGTTTTCCATTCCATCAGATATAGCAAAATCAGACCAAAATAAAACAGAATAAAACCAATCAAAACAGAATACTGAGTAAACAAAAAAAATTAATAAGAACAAAACAAAACAGTGAGAACAATATTAGACTTCAAAATCAAGATAGGAAAAAATCACCCATATTTGCCATATTGCATGTTGTTATCCTCCTTATAGATGCTCAGACTGCTGGCCCCAGGTCTGCAAATTCAACCAAACACTACAAGCCCTCAGTTGCTTTTTGTATGTTCATTGCTATCAACTCCGGCTGACCTCCAAACCAGTTGGTGGCTTACAGGGTGAGAGGGTTTGGTGATTCTCAGCCTGCGTGCCAGGAGGCTCACAGAAAGTGCTGACTTTTCTCTTCCTGGGTCCCGCATGGTCTGCACAGTTTACCAGAAAGGCTGGCTAATTGGCTCGCTGATTGGCTCCTCCCATGTCCATTCTTTCTTACTTCATCAAATGAATAGCTTTTTGTCACCTTCCCAGCCTTGAAGACAAAGCATGAAAAAGATCATTATCATATTACTAAGGTCTCTTTTTCATTCTTTGAGTGTTACAAAATTCCCTCCTGGTGTCCTATGTAAAGATAATCTGCCCTTTGGGGATCTTTTTTTGGAATCAGCAACTGGGTCCTTAAAGACATTGATCCCAAAGGCACTGGTGACAACATAGCCACACTTGAAGGAACAATACAAGAGATCTCTGGTTGACTTCTGTAGTAAAGCTCCACCAGAACCAAGAAAACATTTCTGATACTTCACTTTTTTTGTCATTTGATGCCTTCTACAGTCTCTTGTAAGGTATTCAGTAAGTCCTCCACTTATGAACATTCAAGTTGAGAACTTTCACAGATGTTAACAGACCTCATGTTATGAACTTTCATAGATGCGAACAAATCGTGCAAGTAGCTCATGGATCTACCGTTCTCCCAGTTGTGATGCTGTTTGCCTACTGTACAGTGTGATCTTGTACAGTAATGCAGTGCTCAATCAGAGCCCAGGATGTATGAAGAAGGAGGAGAAGCAGGGATGATATGGAGGGAATTCTTAGGAAGCGCAAAGCAATATACATTGTGCACTTGTGTGAAATGTGTATGACTCACTTTGTTGTGCTTATGAATGAATCCAACTTGCAAACATTCTCCTGGAGAAGAACTTGGTTGTAAGTCAAAGACTTACTGTAATTAAGTAATCTGCTCTATCTCCTTGAATAACTCTAAGATAAGGTGGCAGCAACTCATAGACTTTCAGCTCTCAATAACAGGAAACTTTCAACCTAAAATATCCAAAACTGTTAATACAGTATCAAGAGAATTTTGAGAATCAGGCCTGATTATTAGTAGTAGCCCTTTACTTCTTGATAGTATTAAATGTCACCCCATATTTTATAACACACATTATAAATGTCATAGTTATCACTGATCACAGATACAGGCACTGATGAAAACTGCATTATTCTATGTATAAAGCATCTTTTCATGGTCTTTTCCTAACTGTATTATGGTACTGTATTCAGCTGCTGGAACAAAATGGCCTGGAACAAGATCTTTCATCGCATAGTATTTTTTAATTAGAGCAATACCTTCTATTGTATCTGTTCCTTTGAAGTTAATCAAACAAGAAGATATCTCCTTGTGCTGGCAGTCTCTTGGGAAAAGACACCTCTATGGCCAAAATAACAAATATGTGGCCAATACTTTCTTCTATTCTCTAGAATTTGTGGCCGCTATGACTGAATACCAGAAATGAACAAGGACAGTCCCTCTTAAAAATGTCAGAAGAAGAGAAATAACTATGAGACACAGTAGTCCTTCACGTCCTATTTCCTTTTCATAGTCCAATAAAATCAGCAATTGTACTCCTAACTGAATCATGCCCCTTTTAAAAAAAAAATCACTCAATCCAATTTATAAGCCAGTAGCACACTGCATCTGCCTTTTCCACTGTAAAGAGAACATTTCCTCTGGGAATGACAGAAGGCTCGGGAATGGCCTTCACTTCTATTGGGAGAGGCCCATGGTATTTCTCAAGAATGTAGATCCATCCCTTTTCATTAAAGACATTGTCCTGGAAATGTTCTTCGTACAGTTATTTGGCTTCCTGGATTTTTCTCTTTGATCACAATTTTTCCTTGTAGGCATAGTATTTATTAAGAATATACTGAAACCCGAAAAATACTGTTTTCTCATATTTCACCTGCCTTACTTTGTAGTGTTCTGTCTTTTCACAACATTCAAAGTAGGAATAAACTTTGCTTGTTAGGTCGTTATCATTTATAACGAAGTGTCTACATGGTGACGGATGCATGGCATGCCTTGAGGGGGCCCTCAACTCTCCCACCCTGGGGGCCTTCACATACCCGATCCAGCAGCAACCCCCAAATTTGCTTTTCTTACTGAGATGCGTTTTTGCTTGCTTGTTTGTTTATTTGTTTTATTTGTTTGGATTTTTCTGCTTGTTCTAATTACTAGTGCTAGTGTCTATCATTGTGGATTTGTCTGTTCCTTTGATGTTGTCATTTTTCTTTCAATGTTTTAAGGTTTTTAAACACAAAATACTTATTAATATGTCCAGTTGATTTATATTTACCCTTTCGGCATCATCAAATGTCCAACATTTTCTTGTATCCAAATAGCCAGTTCTGTTATACCTACTGTTTGCATAGTTGGTCTTTTCTGTCTAGGGACTGACATTTAGAAAACATACCATGTACCCAAAAAGTGAAGACATTATCACTCCATATCTCAATTACATTCTTGTGTGAAATCATATTTTCTTCATCTACTTTAGCCATCACAGCATTTATTAACAGATTGTATGTAATAATAACTAAAGAAATCCAACTCTATTATCTATGAACAGATATAAAAGAGATTAACAATATGAAAATATCAATTAATAGACAAATAGTCTCAAACTTACAATGATTCAGTTTAGAGTTTTCATCTTCAAAATAATGGAAAAGCAATATACATTCAGTACAAAGTATACTATGATTTGGGATATGTGTAAGGCTATAAATATGCAGCAAATTACCCTCATACTGTGCAGAGATAGATGCAGGACAGCAGAAGTCAGCCACAGCTCCCAGCCAGCTTTGTGATCACAAGAGCAACAATTTGTCCTTTGTCGTCTGTTCTATTCCAAAACTAGAACGTTCAGTAGATCAGGTGTTTGAATGCATTTCTGATTTACAGTACTTTCAACTTGTAACTGTATGTAATTCCTGTAATTATCTGTATGTAATTCCATGATAATTTAAAAAGTATCCATAGAAGTATTTTAAGACTTTTTCAATGTGAATATCCAACATAGTTAAATTTTGATATAATCCATATCAACAAAATCTTTGACATTACCGACAAGTTTTAGGAGTTACTTCTGACATCTGAAAGTTGGAGAAATACAATTAACATATACCCAAAACCTGTCACAGTACCATAAATTATATTATACATACTGTATAAAACCATTGCAGCAAATTCTTTTTATCCCATTTTTGTCTTTGACCTATATTTTAATTATACAAATATTCTATGTCCTGAAAGGTATTGTTATTCTTTTTTATTTAAGGAGTCCTCTGACTATTAAGAAGTTAATAAAGGGGAAAAAGATAATGGTTTTTGGTATTTTCTAACATATGTAACAATTATTCTTTTCTTCTGTATATCTGTATTTAATTCATTGTATACATACCTCATAAACCTTTGTTAGGTGTCTCTATACATCTTTCATTTCTGTCTCAAGTTCTGACGCTTTAAAAATAAACTTTTTACATTTTCAGCATAAAGTTCTTTCATGGAATGTATTTTTAACTTTTCAGAAACTTTTTTTTTCTTGTTTACATTTTTAATTTGATTGTATCTTATAAATTTTTATCCTTGTAATGTGTCTTATTGCTCCTTTTACTGTGTCTATTTTTCTCTAAGTTCACCAGCAATTTCATTGCAATATTTTGAGAAAGCATCTTTCTGTGTTTTAAGCAGAGTTTGTTTAGAATTATTGTTGGTGTATCTTATCAGGTTTGACAACTTCAGCCACTATGTTATCCAAATATTTTCCTAATACTCCTTCCTGTACTTTATATTCCTTCCTTTGCCAACAATTATATTTAGAATACTTAATAATATAGCTAATTTGTTTCATTTTAACAGGTTTTTTTTTTAATTTTAAAGATAATAAAGCCAAGCAAAATAAAACAAAATAAAGTCAGTCAAAACAAAACAGTGTAAGCAATATGACTTCAAAACAAGATAATAGGAAATAAACAATGGTTACCATAATGCCTCTTGTTTTCTTCAAAACAGGTGCCCATACTTTCAGACATAGTAAAAATCAAACAAAACATAACAGAATAGAATCAATAAAAACAAACAATGAACACAATAAAGGACTTCAAAACAAGATAATAGTAAATCCAAAATGGCTACCATAATATAGCTTACTATCTTTTAAATATCTGGCCATGCCTTTGGATATAATAAAATCAAACAAGACAAAACAGAATAAAACCCAACCAAAGAAAACAATGCAAATGGTACAGGAGTTCAAAACAAGATAATAGGGAATTAATAATGGCTGACACCTTCAGAAGGAGATTCCTCCACAGATGCTACATTGTATATTGCTATCCTCTGACTAGATGATCAGACTACCAGCTTTAGGCCTACAGAGTCAGTGAAACAGTAGACACCACAAGCATTAAATTGTATTTTACCTCAATAGCTGTCATCGCAGCCTGTTTCTCTGGATCAGCCAGTCACTTACAGGCCATGTGGGGTGGGGATGGACCTTGGTTCTTGTTCTTGGTTCTGGAATCTGGTTCTCCCCCCAGCAGCCTGTGCATGGTGCTGACTTGCAGGGAGGGTTTGCTTTCTTGTTGGCTTCTTGTTCTCCTACCTCACAGTCCATGATTGGTGCCAACTCACAAGAGAAGGTTGGTGTCTGGTTCTCCCCCCAGCAGCCCATGCATGGCATCAAATCACAGGGAGGGCTGGGCTTCTTGTTGGCTTCATGTTCTCCTCCCCTACAGTCCACAAATGGCTCACAGGAGAAGGCTGGCATCTGCTTCTCCCCTCAGTGGCCCACATGTGGTACAACTTGCAGGTAGGGCCTTTAACACCATTTTTTCACCCACAACTTGATTTTTGACATCTGTTGAACTCTTTTGAAGTTCCCAAAGGGTTTTTCCTGCAGTTTCCCATTTTGTCCAGTCCTATCCATCTAAAATTTTATATCATAGATATTAAAAATTTACTTATAGCTTGTTTTGAAATGACATCTTATGTTTCTATTTCATTCAAGAAATAATCTTCTTATTTATTACATCTGCATTAACATTTATCATATGATAATAGTTGTTTTAAAGTACTGCCTTCTGATTTTTATACTTGAGGTATCAATGGGCCTAGCTAAATGATTGTATTTTGTTTTGTATTTTTAATAGTTCACTGAGTCCCATGTTGTCCCATGTCTTACAATTCTGAATATAGTTTTCCATAAAGTAATTTGAGACTGAAGTAATATTTCCACATATTTTCTTTCATAAAAAGTACTAACCAGCTCCTACCTCTTAAAGAGGATGAGAGATGATCGTTCAGCTTCCTCTTAGAGTGGAGTCCAACTTGGACTCTTCCTTATCATCAATTATGTTATGTCTGCCTGTAATTACCTTAACCTTCATTCTCCAGCTCTGCCTCTCATTTTCCATTTTTACTTTATTCCTTTTTAAATGCACATTTAAAGATAACATGGTTTGAAACCTGAAAGTGAGAACTTGGAAGTCGTAGGCTACATAACCTGTAATTCCTGAAAGACATAGGTTTCACTTAAAAAAGACTAAGGAAAATAGGCCACCTGTGACACATAGTTAAGACACTTGGAGTCTTTGGAAACTCACAGGAGAACACAGGAGTCTCTCACCCAATAGCAGAAACATTAAAAAGTATGCATTGAGTTTAGATTAAATTGAACTTGGGATTAAAATGAGAGACCTGGTCTTGTCTAGAGGATGATGAGCCTTCTGATCCCTCACACTTGTGTCAATAGAATTTAGAGAAAAGTTTGTAGCATGGCTCCCCCAAGTGGCTCCCCACATGGCTATGACCTAAGAGAGAATAAAATAAAATTAAGGAGCAGGTAAAATGCTCCACTGGGGATTTTATGGTTCTTTCCTCCCCAGTGGTGTCTCATCACCTTTTTACAGACATTAAAATTACAGACCTGCCTAGGGATGAGCTAACGACATCTTTTCCTTAAAACTATGCTGGCTTTTCTTACATCCATTGAACTCCTCAGTCCTTCTCTTCGGGTAAGTGCTGCTATATTCCAGGGATGTAGAATCAGGGTCCTAGGCATGCAATGGAAGAAAGCCAGTGGGTTTTCTGAGTGAGAAGTTTTGTGGGCTCAGATGGACTGTCCAGCTCCTGTCATCATAGAGCTCAGAGGATGGAGTACTCTGAGGTGCAATGGAAAATTGTCTGGTTAGTGTATTCGGTGCATTAATTTAATGACTCATTAAGTTTGTGAATTTTTTAATGAAATATAAAATGATTTTCTGAATTTTTTTCTCTGTAGTAAGTGACTTGGTTTACTACCTAGATCAATTCTCAAGTAAGGTATTATATTGTCACTTCAGACAAAACAGTTGCATATATACCCCTAATGATAGAGAATCGTTCACTAAAGTTTTCATTGATTATTCTCAGTTATTTTTATCTTCATAAGGCAATTAAATGTTACAGAATAAGCGACAGCTGTACTTAAATTTATTTTAAAATATTATAAATTATTTAATATGAAATGATGTTCTTTGTTGAAAGTAGCTGCTTATAAATAGAACTTAACCTCATTTCTGCGAAGTAGGACACACTGAACTTTCTTGTTCTAAAGTTAATTTAAAGATTTTAACTTAATGGTGTCAACACTTAATCACGTGCCCTACATGTTAGGAAATCTCATATGAGAGGATAATGAATTTTTGGCTCAGTGTGAAATAAAACGAACTCTCGTGAAAATGTTTTAAGAATCTAATCAGAATTTAGTAAGAAGAAAGACTGTGTTCATTCATATTTTCTCCTGTTAATTTCATTATTAAAAATAAATTTTTTGTTTTCATTGATAAAGCTATAACAGAACTCATTTCCTGAGGGGAAATGTTTAAAGCAAGATATTCTCAGCTGTGCTGATCACTATACATGAGTATTAGATTCCCACCACACAGCACTGATTATTTAATCATTTATTGTCAACAGATAAATGTGAACTAAACTTCTTTTCTTGCTAATCAATTACAAAGGATCTGTTGATAAATAAAAGTGAAAATTGATTCACGAAACCATAAAGTGATCTTTATTTCCTTACTAGGTTGAGCAAGAACCCTTCAGATACGCAGCTTTCTCTAATTCTGAGGAGTGGCAACTTCATATTTCTGACAAAGGCCTAGAAGGGTTTTCCCGTTTCTGTACTCGGAATAGTGATCCCTTTCTCTTGATTTTCTCAAAATCCATGTAAACATCTTGACACTGTAAATACTGTAAAAACAAACTAGCACTCTGTGCTATACCATAGTCTTTTAAATTTGCAAAAACAATAGAAATTTTTCACTCTTTGGGGGTAGAGGATTAGGGGAAAATTGTTGCCATTTATGTGAAGTGTTCTTCTTCCTTTTCCAGGAATTCTGTTTACTCAGGCCTGACCAAACAGTTGCTGATGACTTTGTCTTCCTTTTAGGTATCAGTTGTTTCTCCCGTATTCTCTTCTTAGTTTCCTAGCTGCAACTCTGTGAATCAGATTTTGTAGATGAATATATCCTCAGATCTACCACACTCCAATATGCATGTTAAATTTCACTTCCCAAGTCCAGTTTTCTTTTTTAACTTTACTTATAGATAAGGACAATGCTGAAGACAGTGACATGAAACTGATATGTATAGTACAGTAATAAGACACCAAGATATGCTCTTTCATGTATCTAAGTCATGTGACTCAGTGCTGGACGTGAATCATCTCATCCCAGAGCAGTACACAGTTTGGAGATGTGTCCTTCCTGCCTTTACTTTTTTCACCCTGTTATCTATCCACTCACAAGGCCCTAGGCGCTAAAAACTACGTGGGATTCTGCAGAAGCCACTCCTCCTCCCATTAACTACAGTTCTCTTCTGCACACTGCCTTGCGCACATAAACTTGCGCATTCTTCCTGGTTCTAGATCATTTGATGATTACATAGACCAGAGGATTGTCCATGATCTTGCAAAGTGTGAAAACATACAATTGTTTCAAATGAGTCCTACATGAATCATGGTATTAATGGGACAATCAATTGTGCTTCATTTCTCCTGAGTGTACTCGATCTTTCATCATGAGTTTTGAAGACTGCTGAAGGAAACAAGCCAAAAAGATTTTTCTTTGACATTTACTCTTCCATTTATGTTTAGTTTTTCCTTATGCTGCCCCCATGGTCCTGTCCTACGTCTTTCCCAGTGTGGTATTTGGAATGTGACCAGTTTTAGGACTTTCTCGTGTGTTAGTCTCCTTTGCTTTATTCATGCATTTATTAACCTCAAGTCTCTATAAAGGCAGCTTGTTTCTTGTAGTGTGCAAAATAAGATTTTGTGTTCGGTATGTAAGTTCAGCCAGGTGCATTGTCAGCATTGTCACTCCTTTGTGCCATGTTGCAGGAGGTATCGTAGTCCATTCAGCTGATGGAGAGAGTTTCTGTCCTGTTCCCTGATCTCAACTCTGCTGTGTTTGGCAGGTATGAGCTGGATGAGGCATGGCTCAGAGGAGACATTCTAGAGAATTTCTTTTAGCTTTTTTACATAAAACTATACATATTCTTCAGAATATATTTTCTTATAAAGTGATATGTTAGTTCAGAAGTAGCTATGCGACTATCAATTATATACAAATATAGTGTGAAGACACTTGGTGTATGCTTTTGCATTTCACTAGCACATAGCTATGTGATCCATAATACGGTATTTGGATACTGCTGGATAGATAATATTTTCTGCCATTTCTGAGTGCTCTATGGAAATTAATGCAATTGAGTGATCATGTCTGTATCAAATTGTATCACTTTCCTAGAATAATGCTCTAAAGAAAGAATATCAACTTTTATGCTCCAAACAAGATTTACCACTTTTAGAAAATGACCCACTATTTCCATAATACATCCAATATTATGTGAGCCTTTGGCATAGACCCATATCTGTCATGACCTAGTCATTTGTCTTCATAGAACCACAGTTCTTCTAAATATGCTTAAAATAATGTAACCTCCCCTCAGTTTATAAATGATTTCATTGTTCTTCTTGAGCAGTTTTATAAATTTTTTTATGCATTAAGACTCAACTATTCAAAACAGAAATAATCTATAGCTTGAATTTCAGAGGCATGACATAAGAAAACAATTTTGTAATTCATATTATAATTTGTTCTAAAATACTACCTTGAAGTATTATTATATCTATTAATATTATGTATTTAATATTATCATGATATAGTTTTAACTTTCATAAAATATATTCATAGGAAATAGGTACATCATTTAGAAATACATGCAATACAAGACCATTTAGGGCACTGTATATTATGACAGTATTTTATCCATAAAACTCAGAAACAAAAAACCAGATTAAAATGTTCTGTTTTTAATCCTGTGCACATCATCAGAAGAAATTTTAATTTGATGAATATGTAAATACAGATATAAAGATAAATAAGAATTTGGACCAAACTTTGAAAACTAAAAGTGACACAAAATATGAAAATACCAAAATGAAAGTTTTATTACACAGATAGTGCAGGTCCCCAGCTGAACACTCGTGATCCACTGCTGATTGGAAGGAGGTGGGACATTGAAGAGAGCTGTGAAGTGTTCAGAAGGACATGGGGTGAACTTGAGTAGGGAAGTAGGAACAAGACACACTGGGATGAATCTACATATCGTGATGAAGGCGTAATTTTGGTTGACATTGATGAAGGAGGCAATATATGTGATAAAGAATTTTCTGTGCTTTTTTCTCAGATATCTGCTATGTGTTTCTTCCACCATGGAGATAAAGAAAAGCACCAGATTTTCCAGTTTTGTTGACATATGGAACATGTTTTTCTTTGAAGTCAGCATTGGAATCATGGCCAACACTGTTCTGTTTCTCTTTCATGTCCTCACATTCCTTCTGCAGCACAGGCCCAAGGCCACTGATCTGACCATTGGTCACTTGGCCTTTATCCACATAGTGTTGCTCCTAACTGTAGGTTTCATAGCTGTAGATATTGTTGGTTTTCAAGATTTGTGGAATGACATCACATGTAAATGTGTTATCTATTTGTACAGGTTGATGAGGGCCCTCTCCATCTGTACCACCTGCCAGCTGAGTGTTCTCCAGGCCATCACCCTCAGCCCCAGAAGCTCCTGTCTGGCAAAGTTCAAACAGAAATCATCACATCACAACTTGCATTGCTTTCTCTTTTTATGGGTTTTCAATATGATCATCAGTAGTCGTTTCATAATCTCCACTATTGCCACTCCTAATGTGTCCTCAAACAGTCTTATATTTGTCACTGAATCCTGCTCTCTTTGGCCCATCAATTACTTAGTCAAGTACATACATTTCTCACTGGTTACCTTCAGGGATGTGTCTTTTATAGTGCTCATGATGCTGTCAAGTGGATATATGGTGATTCTCTTGTGCAGGCATAAAATGCTGTCCCAGCATCTTCACAGCACCTGCCAATCTCCAAAAGCATCTCCAGAGCAAAGGGCCACCCAGACCATTTTGTTGCTCATGAGTTTCTTTATGATCATGTACTTTTTGGACTATGTTATTGCCTCTACCTCGGGAATGTTGTGGAAGAATGACCCCATTTGTTACTGTGTCCAAATGCTCTTGGGCAATGGCTATGCGACATTCAGCCCCTTGGTGCTAATCAGCACTGAAAAACGAATGATCAAGGGCTTAGTATCCATGTGGGGAAGGTCAGTGCATGTTTGATTATTAGTTGATGAATATTTGCCCTGAAGATGAGCACATGCTTTGAATTTCTGTTGGATTATTGAAATATATGGCAGAATGCTTTGTTTGTTAAACATATTTACTTTAATATGTGTAATCTAGAAATATATCCTAGATAATGTAACAGTGCAATTCTTGGAGGGAACACAGACCTCTAATTCCAAACCTATTTCATACATTTACCCATAAAATTGGCATGTTTGCATTGTAGGCTGAAATGAGCTTATACATATAAAGAGCTTAGGATGGTTCTCAGCTCCTGCTATCGGGGACTTTAAAGGTATTCACTGTAACATTAGTTTTTGCTGTGATTATCTAGTCAGTCCCCTATGGATCCAGTCAGTCTATGAATTCTGCCCCTGTGGATTCAACCAAAGCTGGATCAAAAATATTTTTTTAAAAATGCACTTGTTCTGTACATACTTTTGTCACTGTTCCCTCATCAGCATAACAACTATTTGCATTGTGTTAGATATTAAAAGTAATCTAGAAGTGGAAAAGAAAAAAAAGAACTTGAACTATCATGTAGTTTCCAACTCTAAAGAATAAGATTCAAATCACTGGTTTTCTGAAAATTGCCCAAATGGATAAGAAGATACAAAAAGAGGCCAGGGATCTAGCTCAGTGGCCTAAGCGCCTGCCTGGCAAGCGCAAGGTCGTGAGTTCAATCCCCGGTGCCGCAAAAAAAAAAAAAAGAAGAAAAAAAAGAAGATAAAAATAGATAGCATTATCCAAAACATAAATAATTAAAAAGTAAATTAAAAGATAGGTGATAGGAAAATGGAAGATAAGATATTTTGCAAAGTGAAAGGGGCCAAAATGGAAGAAGGAATGAAGAAATGAAGATGAAGGGAAAGAAAAGAATTAAGGTGTGTTGTGTACATGTACCAACTCCCCATGAGTAATGTAATCATGTGTTGCAAGCATGCACCAATAAAAATAAGATATTAACTAAAGAAAAAAGAAAATTCAGAAGTTAGCTGTGATTATAGTTTTATATTTTTTTCTACATGTTGTTATCAGTTGATATGTTTTCATATATACAATTTATTTCATTCCAGTTACACCTCAAAGAATTTCTTAAAAAGTAAACTGAAAAAGAGAACATGAAATTTGTATAAACATCTTTTTAGGGTACATTAAGTAGGATCTTTAAATAGAGATGATGTGGCAAATAAGACAGTAAAGCCAGTCCTCCAAAATGGATATGGCAATGAGGTAACTTTTCCTTTAAGCCCACTCAATTTCAGATTTAGCAAATGTATGATTCAAATACCTGGTGGTAGTACTCCAGATCGTAGGAGTGAGAAATGAAAATCTATCTCAACAATTTCCTGAATTTTAAACGTGTACATATACATGAGTGAATATTTTAAAATTACACATTTCACAATTAACTTTTAGTAAAAGTCAATGAAAAAAATTAGATCAACAACACTTTATGTGTTAGAATGACACCATATGTACTATAAATATGATATATATGAAAGGAATAAAAAACAGTTACAAAAATTCTAGTTTTAAAATGTAAACTTTAAAACATGTACAGTTCTACTATGATGTACTCCATTCTTTATATTAACTTCAGCAAAAATTTTTAATAAAACTTTCTGGAAAACCTACCTGAAGATACTAAAAATAAAGCAGGCCAATTATGAAAGGAACCAAAACATGAAGATAAGTTTTCATTCTTTTAGCTTTCTTCTGCCTTGGTAACAGTGATAGCCTGGTTTGTCTAAGCAAAAACTAAACACATTACACTAGCTTTCCTGAATGAAGTTTATTCTCCTCTCACTTGTGAGATCTCACACGGGGTTAGTATGCCTGTCCACTTCATCATCTGACTGTGTGCCTTCATCTTCAGGGCTGTTCTATCAGCCAAAATGGTGCCAGGAGTTCCTGCGATTCACAACTAGATTTGGCATAGTTGTAAGGGAAAGATCTCATCTCTCAGCTGACCTAATTTCTTTTTCTAGGTTTTTTTAGATGCTGGAAAGAGTAATTTGCACCCTCATCTCATTGAACAATGCTACTTCTACTTAGTCATTATGGGGTATATTTCTGTTTATTTGTGTCTGACATTTTCTTTCAAGTTTTCAGAGCACTTATCTTTCCATTCCCCAACTAAATGATTCCTACTGTTTTATTTATTATTTTGGCCACTATTGCAAAAGGGAATGTCATCGATTGTTAAAAAATGATTGACAATATGTCCCCAACTGCTCCTAGTTTCTGTGCCCTTCCCTTGAGGATGAGGAACATTGGCAGGTGCTTCTGCAATACCGTTGTCCAGTGGCCTTGTGTGTTGAGAGTGTGGGTAGGAACTGAAGGAGTGGCAGAACCACCTTGATTTGAGATATGGAATGAGCTTCTCTTGGCTGGGAGGTGGGAAAGAGGAGTAACTTGGCCCGCATGCTGGCAAAAGTTCAGTAGACACTTGTCTTATTTTTAAGAAGTTATTTTGGTAAAGAAAACAAGACTGGTACAGTGTGCTCCCTCTGCTCCTACAGTGCCCGTTGGGGTATATGCCTTCCTGCTGGGGTCCACAAATATCATCAACTCCAGTAATAAAGTTTGGGCAGTGTCATCACTAAAATGCTCAAGAAATGGATTGGTAAGAAAATCAAGGTCAGAAACCTTCTCTGGCACTATCTTGTCCCTGTTGCCTCAATGTAGTCAGGAGGCTGCACAATGGCACTATGTTGGTGCTGAGCCAGGCAATTTGGCCAAAGTCTCAGCTCAAATTTAGCACCTGGGCTTTGGTTTAGACCCAAACAGTTGGTGGTCTGCCCTAGAGGTTAGTTTTTTATGCTAGAACTCTGGCTTTGCTTGCATGCCAAAAGGAGGAAAGAGACCAGGTGCTCTGCTAGAAGCAGAAAGAGGAAAGGGCTAGGAGCCCTACAGATAGGTGCACTGTGGCCAGTGATTCAGACACTGAGTGTACTCTAGTTCTGATCTCAAAAAGTCCTTTTATGGTGGGCACTCTGCACAGTGAGTAAGGTGAAGCATTGGACTGGACCCAGGCACGGATCTTCACATTGTTCCTTCTGTCGGGAAGGAAGCTGAGATTCTCCCTTGTCTGCACTTAGGACAGTCTTGCAGTCAGTCTTGATGTGTAGACAGGACTTCAGGGCAGGCCTTTCCTTGGAAGAGTACATCCCCTTTCCAAGAGCTTCGGCCTCTCAGAGTTTAAGACAAGGTGTACATACAAAGGCTCTTGTTGGTGTTCATCTTCATTTTATAAGTAAAGAAACTGAGGCCCAGGCTGGGCAAGTAATTTTCCTCAGATTTAACCCCTGAACCTAAATTCAAACATGTCATATCCAAGCTCAAGTTCTTTCTCAGTTTGCTCAGATGGCCTCAGCTTTACACCTAGAAATCTCAGGGCAGGAGCTTCTGGAAGCCCTCAGAGTCCCCCATCCCCACAGAAGGCAGGCTCTGTGATGATCCACCACCTAGACATGAGGAAAAGTGGAGTTGTCCTGGGGACACAAGGGTGGGGGCATTTGAGA
>RJWT010013769.1:0-21540 GCA_004365215.1 Cuniculus paca | reverse complement strand
ATTGACTGAAGTTTCTAAATTATTAATTTATATAATACTAAAAATGTAGACTATAATAAAATATTTTGTAAATTCTAGAACCAATAATGAAAACAAGCCAAAATTTATAATACCTACATATTTATAGCATACTTAAAACTAATTAATTGTGTAGGTAAAATCAAACCAGTCAAAATAGCAGGAGACAAGATAATGAAAAAAATAAAGAACACATAGGACATCTAGAAAAAAATTGACATGGTAGTGGGTCTAAACCCAATAATAACAACAACTACATTTGATATAAATGGAATAAAACCAGAACTTAGGAGGCTGAGGCAGTTGAAGCCCACCCTGTAATGCATAGTGAGTTCAAGGCCAGCCTGAAATATATAGTGAGATCCTGTCTCAACAAAAAAAACAAAACAAAACAAAACAAAACAAAACAAAACAAAACAGCAAAAAAAGCAGACAATACCAGCAATGATTTAACTGCATGATTTCTATAAGAGGAAAATGAAATCCATTATTTCAAAGGTTAAATTGAGTTAAATAATGTGGCAAAACACCTCATGAAAGTAATAAATATAAGAAAGCCATAATGGTAACATCATATCAAACAAAGATTTTGTATAGAAGATTATCATAGATGAAGAGTGATTCATAATATTGTATAGATATTTCATCAAGTCATTGCAAGAATTCAGCTAACAAAGAATGCTCTATAAATTATAAACAAAAATGGACAAAACTAAAGGAAGAAACAAGAAGATGTACAGTTATATTTTCAGACAGATTTTCTTGGAAATTGATGGTATAGTAGGTTTAAAATTAGTAAAAATATAGATAAATAATTCTGTAAAAGATGTTGATTTACTTAACAATGAACTCTGTCTGTTAACTATGGAATATTCATTTAATTCTCTGCATGAATTGGATCATGTAAGTAAATAAATCATATGTTGACTCATGAACCAAATCTCAAAATATCTAGAAAGGTTGAAATTATACAAAATTTATGCTGTGTGAATAATTGATTTAATTAATCACCAACAAAAAATAATCATCAAAATTAGTCATCAACAAAAAAAGCTAGAAAATTTCCCAAATTTATAAATAGTGAATACACAATTCTGTACAACTCATGTTAAAAAAAGAAAGCACAAATGAAATTGAAAGACATTTTGAAATGAAAGTAAATAAAACATATTACATAAAATTGTTGAAGTATAGAGAATGCAGTGCTTAGAATAAAATATGTACTTTTATATGCTTGAGTTGGAAAATAATATTTAAATTAAGTAATCTAAGTCTGCATATTTGTCAAATTTGCATCACTATACTGATATACCTGATGCAGACTACTTGTGAAGAGAGGTTCATTTAGGCTTATAATTCTAGAAACTGAAATCTAAGAGAGGGATTCCCATTGGTTTAGGCCTCTACAGGGGGTCATTTCATGAATGAGTGCTCACAGTGTAAATGAGACAGTTAAGGTGGATTGTCAACTTGATTGGCTTGGAAGTTACCCAGAGGATTAGTGAAGCACATTTCTGGGTGCTTCTGGGTTGATCATGGAGTTGTAGACTTGGGGTCTACACTTTTCCTGGGTTCTTTCACTTTTGTCTTGCTCTGCTTCTCTACCACCAAGAAAAAAGTATCTTTGCCCTGCTATACCTTTCTGCCAACTTATTCCTGCCTTGGAGTCAACTGGTCATGAACCGAATCCCCTGAAATTGTGAACCAAATTAAACCTCATCTCCCTTGCATTGTAGTTGTCACCTATTAAGTCTCAGCAACAGGAAATTTGACTATTCAGTAAGGTAAGAAACAAATGTAAACATCATATTTTCTTGCTGGTATGAGAAACTGAAAGAGTAAATAAGGTCCAAAATATACAATAGATATTGTGAAATGGGATTAAATCTTTCAAAAGGAAAAAAGAGCTAGGGTTAGGGAAAGAAACACTCTCATGAATAACATGATTCTCAATAAAAAAGAAAAAAACTTTTGAAACATTCAAAATGAAAGAGAAGTTATGGAAAACCAATTTATGAGACATGTAAATTACTATATTAAACAAAACAAAAAAAGAAATTAAGAATATGAGATAATTATAAAAATTAGTGTACTACTTAAATATTCTCAAAATGAGTTATGGGATTTTACCATTTCATGAATGAAACTCAAAACTTAAGGGAGAAATAAGATCATTTCAAATAAATTATATGCACAAATGGATGAGAAAGAGTATCTTTTTATCATTTTAAGGGTTTAGAAAAAGGATGCTCTCCAAAAGTGTTATAAGAAATTTTAAAACAATTTATTCCAAAACAAAGCCACAAAATAATTTCTGAAATATTAGCAAATCAGATACTAGCAGTCCATAAAAGTGAAGAAATAATATAACGAAATATGGTTTACCTAGGAATCTGAGGTTTGGATGATTATTTTGATATCATTTGATATATTTTATCACTTTAATGGCACAAACAAAAATCACTGAGACTTACTAAAACATGCAGAAAATGCTTCAATAAAAGTCAAATTCATTAATGAGAAAAATTCAGCAGCCATATAATACACAAAAATTTCTTAAATGAATAAATTGTCTTTATAAAAATCTCAAATTAAGATAATATTTAATGGTGAACTGAATAGTGTTTCCCTAAATACAGAATACTACTAGGGTTTCAACTTTTATATAAGATCTCCAATATAAGAAAAAGCAAGAAAAATAAATAACACAAATATAGATACATGTGTTATGAATCAAAGTGGAAAGGCTAGATTTACCCCCCTACGTGGAAAGGATTAAAATGTAAATGAACCAATTATACTTTTTAAAATCAGTTAGCAAAGTAGAATGATCTCTGAAAGGAGGGAGGGAAGCCTTACAGTGATTCTGAATTATTGAGTTGAGAGTTCCCAGACCACAATACAAAGAAAGGAAACAGATGGAACTCAGTGCCCCCTGAGCACAGACAATAGATACCAGGGAGTCCAAGTATAAAACAACAGCCAGAGATGACAGGGCACAGCAGTATAGAAAGGAAAGTGTTACTGAAATAGAGTTCTGGAAATAGATGGAGAGATGTCCTTGAGTGTTTAGAAGAGGAAATTAGAACAGAAAACTATCTGAACCCAATACAAGAATCATTCTAAAAAACCGGAGGAAAGTGGTACTCATCCAGAACCAAACATAGCACTCATTCACAGACAACCACTTTGGAAAACCTGATGATCATGGCACTTTGAACATGATTTGAACAGGCATTTCAAAACAGTTGTGCTGATGGCAACTAAGCACAAGAAGAGTTATTTAATAGAATAGGTTGTTAGATGGTTGCAAATTAAAATAACAGTGTAATATTATTATTGTTTTAGTTACTTTCTTTGTTTCTGTGATACAACATGAAACACCTGCAATTTAGGGTTAAGGTTAGGAACTTCTTCCAACCAGATCTCATCTCTCAAGAACAAGTCAACCGTAAGCTTCTATAATCCAGTCACTCACTAAATGCCTTCCCTTTGAGCACAGGAGGCTCTTGAAGGGACATCTAGATATACACCATAACAACTATATATTTATTAGAATAGCTGAGGTTATATAGACCACCCATAGAAGTAGTACAAATATATGGAGAAAATGAAATCCTCACAGACTACTAGCCAGAATATGAAATTTTGCAACTGGTTTTTACAGAAAAGTTAAATGTACATTTATCTTGTGATTAAGATGTTCTATTCCTATACATTTACCCAATAGAGCACAAAACAATCACATGTTCATAACAGCTTTATTTGTGATGGGCAATTCCCGTGTTTACCAAAAGTGAAGGAATAAACAAGAATGGAGCACATTCTTTCACCAGACTAGTATACAATAAGAAATTAAAGACACAACCAGAAGGACTGTACTATAAATACACACAATGGCAGGGGATCTAGCTCAGCGGCCTAAGAGCCTGCCTGGCAAGTGCAAGGTTGTGAGTTCAATCCCTGGTTCCGCAAAAAAAAAAAAAAAAATACACACAAAAACATAAGTAAAGCTTACACTGATTACCCCTAGTAAAAGATATCAGAGAATAAAGAATATTTACTGTATAATTCTATAATGAAACTCTCTAGAAAATGCAAATTAATCCAGTGATAACATGCAGGTCATTACCTTTCTGAAAAGTGCTAGTATGTGGATTTCAAGAGCAGTATAAGGAAGACAATACAAAATAAGACAAGAGAATTTTGGGAAACAATGAGTATTCCCACTACATTTACTGGGGTAATGACTCATGAGTGTAAACTTACTTCAAAATGAAATAAAATTTTAAAAAATGTTCACAACTTTGAGACAAGCAAAGAAGTTTTAGCCATGTAAGTAACTAATAGTCAATAACAAATTATGTTAAGACTGAATTTAATGACATAAAGATACTACTATTGAAAAAAATTTAAAAACTGGATACTCTGGTAAAACACTGTGATTATGCACTCTTACCCCCCAAATATTACAAACATTCCTACAAATTAATAATTAGTGTTTACACCCAAAATATTTCTACACTCAATAATAGGAAAAACAGTTGCATCCAAATGCTCAAATGTAAATATCCATTTTATAAAAGAAGAAACATAATGTGCATTTCACACATAAGAAAAACTTCATCATGTGTATTATGGAAATTAAAACCACAGTAAATTATCATCACCCTCTAAGAATAAGTAAATTAAAAAGTCCATCAATATCAAGTGTTTATTATAATGTGATATAGGTGGAAATGTCATACAAACCTGATAGTATTGAAAGTAGTATTTTTATAATGTGTTTTATAATGTCTCACAAAGTTAATTTTCCACATGACTAAAGTTGAAATCCTATTTGTGCTATACAGTCTAAAATATTTGAAAACACAAAAAGTACACAAATACTTGTATCTGTTGTATTAGAAATAATCACACAGTTAAAACAACAAATATCTATCACTCTTGGATGCATTAATAAATTATGATCTATTGAAGCAATGATATGCCACCAAATTTTAATGCAAATCACTCAAAACTACAACCACCTGAGTTAGTTTTACAAATATATCAGGCATAAAATTGTGCGCTATGATTTTATTTATGTAAAGTTATAAAATTATCAGTAGTATTTATAGAGGAAATAATATCAAAATTTGCTATAGGTTAGTAGTGAGGAAGATGTACTGGAAAGATCAAAAAGAATATTGTGAAATGATGAATTATATGTTGATTGGGAGATTTTATGAGTATATATGTTTATCAAATACTTCAGTCTATATTAAAGAAAAATTTATTACTGGTAAATCATATCTTCATATATATCCATGAATCTCTCCATAAATATTCATCCATATATCTTATATGTACATCTATAACATATATGAATATATATATGTTTAAAAAATAAGGTGTAAGTGACAAATGACCTACAAAGATGACTTCCTCCCACCTTGTTATTTTCCAATTTTGAAAAGCTCACTTTTATATGAAACTTTCCCCAATCATATTATAAATCCTTATGGGGTACTTTTCCACTCACAGAACCCCATATTCTCATACCACTGCTATATTGAATCCCTTCCAGCAGACTCAAATAGCAGGAATACAGAGAGTAATGCAACAAACTATATAACACACTGTGTAATTGAAATGGACCATAATAACTAATATTAAAGACACTGAATCATTCTAATAGAGCTGTGTTCAGCAAACAATGAAAAATTATGTGCCAGAAAAGCTAATGCTCGTTTTAAAATGAACAGAAATGAAGCGAAATGGAACCACACTTGTTATTCACGAAGGTCAATTTAACGTTATTAATTTTTCCCAGCATCACAGCTTTGTGATTACTGTAGTATACCTGAGTGCTATTTTACAACCTAATAAAAGTATAACTAAACCAGCTGGTGATGATTTTGTTTAGAACTGAGTCTAGATACCCCCCTCACCAGCATCAAGTTTAAATGCTACTGGTGGTACTGCAAATAAGTTCCAAAGTATCAAGTGAAAGGAAGGATGAACCATTCACATTAGATTTTATTTAAACAATGTCTGAAGCTACAGACAGACAAGTATGTGTTACTCAAGGAAGAAGTATTATGTTTTTAAACCAACTATCACTTGTATAACTAGATTTCTCATATAATATTTGCTTTTAATGCAAATCCACTTTGTAGTCTCAGAGAGGGTACACAGAAATTAGACTCTTGTTTAACACAGAATACGTGCTGACATTGCAATTTGCAGATAATTTTAAACAAATCTTTGGAATTCCACATATTGAAACTTATATAAATGTTAATTAAAATATGCCTAAACAAGTTCATCACCCACAGTAACAGAAATAGTGTTTAATGGCAAATTATTTGATAAAAGAAATATCTCCCTTAAATTTGGCTTTACCAACGTCTCGATAGATTCTCTCAACAAATTTACAGTGTACTTCTAAGAAATCCATCCCATTTTGTGCTTATCTCATTTTTAATTTCACTAAAATCCCAAAGAGACAAATTAGTAAGGTGGCAGAGCCTGGCTGAGTGCCTTCATTAGCTCAGCGCTAATAACTTCTTTCAGCACCACGGATAGCGTCTGACATCACAACTCGAGCTTAACCAAAAGCTAATTATTTTCCCTGTTATAAAACAAAGGTTCTATATCAAAGGCCCATAATGCGACACAGTGCACCCTCTAGATGCACTGATTTGCAAAATAAATCAACTGTGTCAGGGAGGAATTTAAGCAGAAATTATAACAAATTGCAATTATACTTGCAACAGTGCACTATTTAAATGTGTTGTCAGTTGTTTATTGCAAGATGGCGTCCATATCACTCTGAGGGTATAAGGGAAAGGTTAAATTCTCATGTATCACAGTAACAGAAATGTACTCTTTTGTTCTTGCAAGTTACAGATTCAATAATAGCTTTGTTCATAAATATTTAAATTATGTCCTGAGAAGTGGAGATCTAAAAAGTTGATAGGTTGCAGAAAGAAATATTTAATTGTACACATATGCACACAAACACACATTACATCTACATGCACATTTATTTGGTATAGAACATATGCTTTTATATATTTCCTGCCTCAAATAGATCATTCTGCTTAACAACTAAAATATACACTTTGGATCACTTATGAAAACACAGGCAGTTCACTCCCAGTGGCCAGATAGCCTATCCTTCAAATTACACAGCATCCTCAGAGATATAAGATAGATCTGAAAAACAGACCAAATTTTACTCAACTAAAAATTACACACACAAGCTACCTAGTACCCCATAGAATTTTCCATTGGGTCTATTACTACAATATTATTGAAACAAAGTAGACTTGAGAATAAAATAGTGCTCTGACATACTTCTTTCTCAAGGCAGAAACTGTTAATTTGGAGGATTGCATGTACACCTTGATGTTTTGGTGTGAGCTCTTTAGAGATCCTTCTGATTTACTTTGATATTGAAGATAGCCAGGACAGAAACGAAATGTCTCTGATGTCCCTCAGATAAACAGCAAGCAACATAGAAAGCTTTGAATAAATAACCATTTAAAAATACTCTCCACACATGATGAAATACGCTTCAGTGGTTTAAAATATTTAATTTCCTTGTTATTATGCTCTCTCTTGGTCATGTAATAACAATTGACTCTTCTTGAACTGTCCTTACAAAACTATTCTTTTAACTCCTTGATTTAAGCAGAAAAAATGAAGTAAATTATCTGTCATCTGTAATTTTGCCAAGTTTTTTCTTTAAATTCAGCCTTTAGAACCTCTCTCCATATTAACATTAGCTGTTTGTTTTACTCACCACATATTTTTTCCTTTTCCTTCCCCTTGGTTTGTTTCCCAGGTTTGTATCTTGAAATCTTTTGTTGTACACCAGGCAGAAGTTTGTCCCTTGAGTTCATTTTTTATTCTAGTCTCATACACCTTATTGAGTTATTTTCTTTGCTGCAATCAGTCTTTAAATACAATCCAGTAAAGATACAGCAATGATTTTTGACAAGCTGACCTTTCTCAGTTTTCTTACACTTGTTTAATTAGGTACTATGTACAGCTGTGACTTGATCTTTACAGTTTTCCTCTGGAAAAAAAGAAAGATATGTTGTTAAAAGAAGGTCAGATTTGGCAGGTTTTCTAGTTACTTTGGGAACTGACATTGGAGACTTGGAAGTCTAAGGGGCTTGGGAATTCTACACTTGTTTTTAAAACATAATAGAAACAATGTTATTTGGAAGAACTGTTTGAGTCCAAGAATAATTTATGAGGTAAAGAACTTTTCACTTTAGGATTGACAGTCTGGTCATTTTTGTTTTTTTTTTCAGTGAAGTAATAGGGCACACTCAAGTTCTAATAGGAAACAGTCCATACCAAGTAGATCAAAAAGCAAGATATTATGATAATTCCATGTGAAAATAAAACATACAAATCCAAAACGATCAGATATGGGATGCAAGTCTACCTCAGTTAACACAGAAAAGCAGAGCAAGGATACCATATCAATGTTAGGTCCTAGAGAACAGCAAAATGAATTCCTGAAGGCCTTGGAGAAATAGAACTGGACATGAAATAAAGATATCCAGTTCAAATTCCAAAACTGCCACCATCTCTTTCACTATTAATGATTTTAATCCTTGATTTGTACTATTGTAATTAGTTGGTACATAGTTGGTAAAACATTTTCACTTTTTAAAATAGTCAATCACTTTGTTGGGAGTATAGGATTCATTATTATCACTTTTGTTGCTGTGAGGTTAGATGATCTGCTCAATGTTGTAAAACTAGAAAACAAAACCTGCAATGTAGTTGTAGATCTACTGATCAAAATTTTTCTCTTTTTCAACTGTTATTAGATAGGAATTCTGCTGAATGAGAAATTCTGTATAGTATGTCACATTTCCTAGGGACTTTTTAAAATATGTGTTTATTTTTTGTAACACCAATGCAAAGCAAGGGCAGCAATTTCAAATCAGAACAGTAATATTCACCTTTGGCTGTGTTGTAACCCATTTCTCTGTTTACGCATCTACTGTTTCTTTTTGTTATGTAAGATACATTTTGAAACCAATTTTTAAGAATTTGCTCTAAATCCTGCATCAGAAAGTGTTTTCTCAACATAGAAAAACTTTATATCATGCCTTAGAAGATGCTGATGATCCAGGAGAACAAATTCAATTTGATTTAATTTAATTCGGTAAGTACTTTTATTGCATATTTATTTTACAATCAATGCAATGATAGAGTTATGAGAAATACAGAAAAAAGTCATGTTTTCTGCCTGTAGGAATGTAATATTTCATTGTAATAGTATATTAGTGACATATGCCACATCACAATAAAACTATAGGATGGTTGCTGATTATGTTCCAAGAGGAGTAATCCTGTTATGCAGTTTCAATACTGAAAGAAAGCTATAGTAAATGAATTGGTCATGCAACAATATATGGAAAAGCTGCAGTTCAATATGTGACTTGAATGATGAATAAAATGCAGCAAGGCAGATATGAAAGAGAAAGTAATTTCTGTTTGCGTTGAAGATTCTGAAGTAAGACTTCCATAAAGCTCCCAGTATATAGCAGGAAAACATTCTTCCTTTGCGAAGAAAGTGAATGTGAACATGTGGACAGATAAAATATTCAGTGACTTTTGCAACTAATCACAGCAACTTCTAAAATTTAAACTGCTGATATAAGAAATAAGGCATGCATGTGTTTGTTTCTTAATTTACTTTATGCAATTATAAAAGACTAAAAAGCCTCACATCCTTCAATAATGATCTGCCTACATTTACTAGAAGATGTTTCCAAAACTGGATTCTCTAAAAGTGTACAAAAAGAATAAGATTTTCATACAGAATCCATGGAACATTTTCAAAATGCATTATTAAAAAGAAGGGTAGAATGGAAGTGCTGATCTGTCTCAGAATTGTGCTTCCTTCTGTGTACCTAAACAAACTTCAATGTGTACAAGTTCATATATACACAGAGCAAGAAAAATGATGAAGGGTAAGTTAAATCTAAGAATAACTAATAATAAGATGGGGAGGATATTGGAGAAAATAACCAAAGAAAAATGCTCATAAACAACAACATATTTTGCTTAATTTGCAACCATGTATTTTACAAATTAAGAAGAAAATAGAGGGCTGCTAATTACTTTCAGTGATGAAACCACACAGAGATAAAAAGATTCAACAGTGGGATTTCATCAAACTAAAAAATTTTTTGCACAGTAAGAGAAACTGAACAGGTTGAAAAAGGAACTTATAGAATACAAGGAAATATTGGCAAACCATAAAATCAGTAAGGAGTTGTTATGATTTGAGTCAAAACTATCACCCAAAAGACTCATGTACTTAAATGAGGAGCTTTTGAAAGTTGATTAGATCATGGAATCATTAACTGCATGAATGGATTAATCCATTGACAAGTTCAGAAGGTGGAAACTGTTTACAGGAAACAGGATACTGGGGGTATAACTTGAAAGGGTCATTATGTATATATGAATTGTACCAATAAACTTAATTAACCAAAATAAAGAAAGGTTCTCCCCACTCCCTCTCTCTCATCTCTTTTTTCTGGCTGCCACAATTTGAGAAACTTTCCTCACTACCATGCCATGATGTCTGTGCCTTGAAACCAGCAGACCTTAGTGTAAAGACATGTTCAATATAAGCCTTTTTTTAAAAAAAAGTCATATATAGACATTTTGTCCTAGCAACAGAAAGTTCACCAATACAAAGGTTAAAATTCAAAATAGATGAGAATCTCAAGGAACTTGTACTACTCAATACTAAAATAAATAACTCAATAAAATGGGCAAAAGATCAGAATAGACATCTCTAAAAATAGATATACAAATAGCTAAAAAGCAGATAAAACTGTTCAACATCACTAATCATCAGAGAAGTGCCAACCAAATCCACCATGAAATATCACCTTATATATGCTAAGGATGACTATGATCATAAAGACAAAGTAGCAAATGTTGGGGAAGTAGTACAAAAAACATAACCCTTGTCCATTCGCGATAAGTATATAAGTTGGTACATCCATTACAGAAAACAGAATACAAAATACTGAAGAGATGAAAAATAAGGCTTTCATTTTATCCAGCAATCTCATGACTTATAAATCCAAAGAAATCAAAAACATATCAATATGTTGATATAGCATCTACACTTTTGTATTCACTTGGGACATGGCAACATTATTTATAATAAGCAAGATACAGAAAAAGAAAAGCTAAATGTTCACTGCACAATGGATGATGACAAAGGAAAAACTTTAAAAGAAGGAAGCAATGACAATCGCAACATAGATGACTCTGGAAGACATCGCGCTAAATGAAGTAAGTGAAAAACAGACAAACAAATACACTTCATAACCTCACTTAGAATTTTAAAATAGTCAAATTCGGAGAGAATAGAATTATGTTTACAAGGGCAAAGAGGAGGGGAAATGGAAAGATGTTGATTAAAAAGTACAAAGTTGCAATTATAAAACACTAATGAGTTCTGGAGATCCGATATATAGCATAATGATATGGTTATTAATAGAATGCTGTTAATTTAAACTTTTTCAAAGGGTAGATTGTAGATGTCCTTAGCACAGATTAAAAAACAGGAGAGAAAAGAAAAATATAATGGCTATTGTATGAGGTTATGGATATGTTATTTGACAATTTCATTGTGGTGATTATTGTACAACGTATACATATATCAAAACATCAAGTTGTACACCTTAAATATGTACAATATTTATTAATCGTTCCTTTATACAAATGAAAAACAAAACAAACCCGGAGCTCAAAATGCAATAAAGAAAACAAGTGGTAGCAAATGAACTAAACTGCCTATCAAGTTGTAGTATTGTGACAAAGAAATAGAAATTAACTTCATGGACTTTGTAACACAGAATTTTGGTTTATTCTGTTTCTATATATAGAAAAAACTACCATATAATGTGTCAAACATATTTGGTAATCTTATTACTGGTAACAATGAAATTGCATCTTTAAAATGACTTTATAATCATGTATGCATATATATGTAAACATGAGCAAATAATACTGCAATTTTCATTAAGAATCAAGATTATTGACATAATAGATACATGAAAAAAGTTTAAAATTAAAAAATTAATGTTAAAAGTCTCATTTTGAATTTGAGCTGGAAATTTCACATAATTCATAGTATTTTCTTTATAAAAAGTCCTATTTCTATCTTTTTAAAAGCTTAAGAAAAATAAAGGCATTGTAAAGAAAGAATCAAGATAGAGGAAAGTAGGTAAAGAAGTAACTCATTTTAGGGAGGTAAAATGTTGTGCAGGGCAATAGTAAATCTTGCATTTTTTTAAAAAAAGAAGTCACAGTTACAGAGTAAAGGAGATTCTAAAAAATTGAATTGAACATTCTACAAATAAGGAAATCTGAGTGTGTATTGGGTATTAGTAGCAGATGATATTTAGAAAATCATAGGAAAGCATTAGGAAGAGAAAATAATTTAGCATTAAGATTTAGTTTAATTGAGAAAGTTGAGAATTGAAATAACATAGGATTGGCAAGGTATTGGTAAGTATCGAAACTGAATTATGGATATTCAAAGACTCATTATACTACCATTTTAACTCTTGTGCTTAACTGTGTCTTGTATGCATATATGACTTTGGAAAATTTTCAACATGAAAGTGTAAAATATAAAAATGAGGAAGAAAAAGTTGTTTAACTCCTACCTTCAATTATGATCAATGTCAAGTGACAATATGATAAGATTTCTATGAGAATGATAGGGTCATTCCAAGTAGTTGCTCTGACTTTAGCATGTTATCCTTATACATAAAATGACTCAATAAATTCTAGTATTTTTATTCATGTTCTTATTACTGCACTTCCTGCCTTATTTACCAAACATTTATTGAGTGTCTTCTGGATAAGGTAATAATGATAGGTTGCTGGACAAAACAAAAACCTTTCTTTGCCTCCTAGAGCTTGCAATTGTTGAGTGGAAAAGACAGCATAAAAACATTCAAACAAATAACATGGCTGTAGAGTTTTTTTTTATTTTAAAAAACAAAACAGAAAAAAGGATAGAAATAATACAGAATTTAAAAAAAAGAAACAAAACAACAGTAAGAAATCAACACTAGTTAATACATTCCATATTGTTATCTTAGAAGTAGTTGTTCGGGTTACAACTTCTAGACATAAAAAATGATCAAATAATCAAACAATGACTCCTATGCAGAAAGCAGCCAAGGGTCTGAGACAAACAACACTGGAATAGAAGAAAACAATTGCAGCTTTGTGACAAGTGTCTTTATATGAGTGATAGTAAAGTTCTGAATTAAAAATTGACAAGTAAACTTGAAAAAGAAAGCTTCCCAAGTAAGGGAATGATAAATATTGTGTCATGGAGGAATATGATACAATATAGGTCCCCAAGATCACACCCTTCTGATCTGTACACATCACTTCCTGCTTATGCAATGAAATCTTCAAACTTTCATCTTGGTATTAAAGCTAAGGAATTTGGCAGATGTAATTAATGATGCAAATCAGTTGACCTCAAAATAAGGAGATTATCTAGATGTGCCTTGCTTGTCTAATGGAAGAAATGAAAACCAGTGATTTTAAAGCATAAGAATGATTTGATGTATGGCTGATGGATGAAAGACAGAACGGGCAGTGTGACCTGAAATACATGTGTGTGGCATCTAGAAATGGAGAGCAATGCCTAGTTGAGAGCTGGCTAGTAAACAGGCACCTCAATCCTACCACCACAAAGATATGATTCTGTCAAAAATCAGAACAAGACCGTATGACAGGAATATTTTTCCTTATATTTTAACACAGAGATTATGCAACACAGCTCTTTATGGTGAAACCTTTCATTTAGTCTCTACCCTGAGTAGAGAACATTCTCGGATACACTGTATCTGACACATTGTGTGCATTCATTTGAAAATGAAGAGCTCCCCTCAGTGCAAAAACTAGATGATAAGAAATGAAAATTGAACATTTGTCAAAGAAAATGCTTAAGGGAGGAAAATACGTTAGGCTTTATTTCAGTGATCCAAATCATTTGAGGCTCGAAAGTCAAAGACAGGAAAATATGAACACAACAGATAATCAGTATGTGGATTTAATATGTCTTAGCTACTGCTCAGGGAGCAGAGATGAATACAAGTCAAGAGAAAGAGATGAAACATCTCAATCTTAATTAATCAGAAAGTTGCTGATGGAGGTAAACAATGGTAAATTAGAAAAGTGTGTGTTGTTGAGGGAGATACGAGTTATATACAAATATATAAATATATACAAATATAACATCATATACAACAGAGTGGGTGGAAATGCTAGATAGAAACAACAAAGGAAAAAGAAACTCTGGTAGTGAAACAGCTGGTAGTCTAAAATAAAATTAATTAGTAAATATATTAATGAAATAGATGGATTCATAAGAACAAGGTTAAAATGAGAAATCTAAGGGCTTAACTTAGAGGATGACTGCTAGGTTACACTAGAGCTGAACCGCCAAGGTTTGCCTGAGTCAAATTTTTTTTTTTTTTTTTTGCAGCACCAGGGACGGAACTCATGACCTCGTGCTTGCCAGGCAGGCGCTTAGGCCACTGAGCTAGACCCCGGCCCTGCCTGAGTGAATTTTGTACACTACTTCCTAAATTTCTTGTGTTTACTGATATATCACAGTGACTTAATGGCTTCAACAAAGCCATGGTAAGAATATTTAAAACACAGATGTCAACACTACAGATCAGGGTCTCCTTTCCCAGCCACCCAGATAGTAATAATCTTAGCAAAGAAATAAATAAAGAACAGGAATTTCAAGAAGATCCAGAATGTGAGTAGTGAAAAAAAAAAAAAAAGAGAATCAAAATTAGTGGATTAACACAGAAAAAAAAATTTCTTGGAAAATATGGTTATCCACTGTGTAAATTGTTTAGGATGTCCAAAAAGTATGAATGACTTTGGCAACTATCAATTTGTCATAAATGTAAGAGCACTTTCACTAAAGTAGTGGCCAAATGACAAGGAATTGAGTAGAGATTATACAAAGAGAAAACAGATCATGAAGAGTAGAACACTTTTATTTCTCCTAAATGACAAAGTTTGGTAAATTGCTGCGATGAACAACAAAGATCTGATTTCCTTTAGGCTGTCAGTATTATTTATCTCTCTGGGCTTTGGTTTCTTATCAGTAATTTAAGGGTTTGGACCGAGTTTTCCAGAAGATCTACTTCAGCTTTGTTAGTTGAAAACCGATGCTCCACAATCTCCAAGGAATCAGTTAAAATAAAACAATAAAATTCAGCATTTTATTACCACCTCAGTCTCCTTCAACTACACTTTTATAATTGCATCTTTTTTCCCCATGAACTATATGTCTGAAGTCATGTCTTCCAGGAATTAAACACATGCATCATCTCACATTTTGGTGCAAGTATTATTTAAAAGAGAAATGAGACAGATAGTCAACTGCAGCTGATTAATGTACTGTGAGTGGAGGTGGAGCAAGAGAGAGAAAGGATCCTATTAAGCAAAACTACTCCCTCCCCCTTCATCTCTATAGCTCAGATTGTTCAAAAGTACTCTCAAGACAACTGGAGTAACCCTTTGTGGTTTAAAAAAAAAGGCTTTTTTCTTTCCCAGGTAAATTTTCATACAACTTCGAAATTGTTTTTCAGTCTCAGAAAGCTTAGTTCCCCCCACCATGGGTTTCATGTGTTTCTTGTGAATGTGGAATCTCCTTGAGAACTTATGGATTTCACAGATTTCTTTGAGTTTATGATACTTAACAGCTTGCTCTGTCACTAGCTTTTCAATCTGATACTTGCCTCGAGATCTGGTAAATGATGTTATGATACTTGTGACAGAAACTAGACCCGCCATTGAAAAATCCAATAAAGCTTTAGCATTTACTGAGTCGGTAAAGATGGGATGCAGAGAAATTCGAGTCCTCAAGGTGGCGCAAGCAAAGGCAGCAGTGTCTTCTAAAGCAGGTATGAGGTGAAAGAGGATTTATGAGTTGCTATGTATTGGATAAGGTAAGTGTAACTCCCAAATGTTCGTGTGCTGAGGCTTGGTTCCAATATGGCAATGCTGGAGCGGATGGAACATTAAGGAATGAAGACTCCTAGGTAATCCTCAGGTTTTTGGGAGCTCTGCCCTCAAAAAGAATTAAGGTAGTTCTCAAGAGAGAATTGCTGTAAAAAATTTGATCTGGGCCCTAATCTGCTTTCCGACTTCCAGGGTCAAGAGTAACCCCTCCCTAATGATTCCACCATTGCTTTCAAACATGTTGTGACAGAATTGAAAGGATGCTTATCAGAACTAAGCTGCTCAAGTACCATACCCTTTAGTCTCCACCATTATAAGTGAAATAAACTTATTGTTCTTCATAAGTTTCTGCCACCAATATTTAAAAACTGACTCCTATATGAGGCCTAGATAACTTTCAGTTTTCTGGCTTTTAAGACTAATGATGCCATGTCAGAGTGAAAATTATGTAGGATTATATAACTAGGTGTTCACAGAATGAGAGTGAAAGCAACAGAAAAAGATTTAAGGGGGGGGTGGATAACAGAGCACATTCTGGAAATACTGGGTTTTTGGTAACCATGACACTTCACCAGTCCATATGATAATATCTATGAAGAGCTTGTTTATGGTGATACAGAACTCTGCAAGTTACCTTTGACAGAAGTATAGCATAAACAACAATGGTATATTGGTCAATCAGATACCAATGGTGAGCAAAGTCAACAAAAAGTATGTAGACTGAGAAAAATAAGGATGATACTGTTTCAGTAAGTTTTTTTGATGCTGAATAAAATACTTAAAACCTGCAGTTTAAAGAAGGAGAGGTTCATTTAGCTTACGGTTTCTGCGAATTCGGTCCATAGTCAGCTGGCTTCAAGGCAGGGACATTAATATAGAAAGTTGTGATGGTGCTAACTTTCTTAGTTTATGTGGCTGGGAAGTAGTGCAGCATAATAGCACTTGAGAGGAAAGGACAAGAGACCAGATATATTACCCAAGGCCGTGCTTCCATAACGGACTCAGACACATTCAGAACTGTGCTCTATCAATTCTCTGGGTGACTTCCAAGACAATTGAGTTCGTAAGTTTAACCACCACAGATACCATTTCTTAATGAGAAAACAAATAAGTGAGGTACGCAGGGCAGTATTTGAAAAGTGCAGTGCTCAGATAGGCCGGATAATTACCAGGTACATTAAAACAAAAGTTAGGCTCTGCAGTGGGATCAAGTGTCATTGAAGGGTTATAAAGTATTCAATGGATATGAAATTGGAAAATATTACTAATCTAGTTGAATAAATAAATTTTAGTTTATTATGGATTTGAATAACAAAGAAGAGATAACCTCAAGAAACAAAGATGGTAAAATAAAACTATTTTTTAAATTGGATGTTATTGATTTAATTAAAGAATTACAAATTGTCATTGGAGATTACAAGGTCAAGAAAGATCATGCTTTTTTTTGGAAGAAAGATCATGGTTTTCTTTGGTACCAGGAATTGAACTCAGGATCTTGCCCTTGCCAGGCAGATGCTGTGCTGCTAAGCTATATCCCAGGCCCTACTTGTTTACTTTTATAAGGGAAAATTTTTACATACAAATAGGCTGTAGGGAGAGGAGATTAAAGACAGAGGGGGGCAATTAATGAGTAAAATAAAGAGCAATCCTATAAGCTTTCAGAAATTTTTGACAATCAAGTTATTATGAGTCATGCATTCATATATAACTAATAGTAACTGATATTTGAAATGATTCAATGGAGGTTTGAAAAGACTATTAGTATGACATGGTTTTTAATATAACTAAAAAGGCACTTCCTTCTTAAGAATGATAAACTTTAAGTATGAAATTCCCTGTCTCACAAAGCAGGATATTTAAGAAGAAACGTTGTAGTCAGGATTTACAGGGAAAGGTTTTAATACAGGACGCATAATTTACAGGATTATTTTATAAGATTCACCCAAAAAAATCAAATGTAAAAGGGTGTGGGGGATCTGTCCACACACTGAGACCCAAAGAATTCAGCTGAGGGCCTGAATCCTACTGCAATTTCCCGCACAAGTTCAACGGAAGACCTTGGGCCCATGGCAGTGTCCCCAACATGTCCAACTGGAGGCCTACAGCCCATGATAGTGTCTCATACCAGTCTGTATCAAGGATATACACCAAAAAGGCCCAAAGATCAGGGGTGGAAGCTAAAATCTCTGCACTACTGGGGCAAAGGATCTGTGCCAGCAGGCTGATGGATCTGCACTGGAGCCAGGAAACGACACTCAAAGTAAGGACCAGAGCTCCCCTGAAAAGGACCACAACTGGACTCCTCATAGGATGAGAACAAGTTAGCTCATGTCAGGAAAACCAGCTCTACCCATTTCTCCAGGTGGATCAATAACACACCATCTTCCCCTCCAGTTCTCCTTCGATGGCATTGGCAACAATCCTCAGGTGGGCCTTCCACACCCAGCACTGTGCCAATTCATTTCAGCTGGGTGTTACAAGTTGCTCATTAGTTAATCTACCTCAAAAGTGAACAGTTTTTTGGGTGAAAGTGGTTTGGGCTAGACAACTTATAACATACATCAGAACAATAGCTGTATATAGATTGAACTACATGTAAATCATTACTCTTTTTAAATTAATTTAAATTAATATTTGTTCTAATCCTGCATCAAAGGTATACTGCCCACCTCTATGTGCTGGACACTTTTACAATTTAGAGATTTAAAATTGACACAAAGACCCTTCTTTGTTCTTAGCTGACAGCAGAAAAACACACATACAATATAATGTGAGTCTATTATTTTGCTCATGTTGCCATAATAAAATACCACAGACTGTATGACTAAAATAACAGAGATTTGTTTTCTGACAGTTGTAGAGACTGTAAGTCTAAGGTCAAGGTGCAGAGTCAATTTCTGGTGAAATCTCTTTCTTTGGCTTGAAGATGATACATACTCTCACTCCATCTCTTTCCATCAGTTTTTTCTATGCATGTGCCCCAGAGAGACAGAGAGAGAGGAAGAGTGAAGTTTCTGGTGTGTCTTCCCTTTCTTGTAATGATGTCAATCCTACATGACTAGGAAAACACTCTTATGACCTCATATTACCTTAGTTACCTCTTTAAAGATCCTATCTCCACACAAAGTCACTTGGATATCAAGACTTGAACATATGAATTTGAAAGGGGCACAGTTCATTTCATGAAAGATACTCATAACTACAACGAAATTAAAATTAAAAATTGAAAGTAATAGAAGGGGCACTATTTGGACAGCACAGTCATTAGAAAACTCTCCAAAGAGGTGGTTTTGATTGAAGGAGTGATGTGTGGGAAAATGCTGAGGAAATATATTTTCATGAGAAGACAAAAAGAGCAAACAATGACTCAAGAAGCTCTAAGCTGGATTTACCTGAAGATCATCAAGAAGACCAAGATGCACAGCAACAAAGCAAGATCTATTTTAGAAGCAAAATCTAAACAATTAAATGAGCTTGCTCTTTGTGTATGTTTAACAATATCACTCAAGTTTTCATTCCTTACTAGATCACATAGTATTGGGTACATAAATTGTGAATAAGGCATCTATATAGTTAACAAAATTCTCAAGAAGTACCTACTATGACATTGCAATAATACAAACAGGCAGGTTTTTGTCTTTTTCCTCTTGAAACTGTTCCATAATAAAAAATAAATAAATTGGAAGCAGATTTCTGAAGTTGTATCTTTGCCCTGCTACTCCATATCTTTGTAACTTTGAACAAGTTATTTCGTGTTCTTAAACCACCAGTTCCTCATTTATAAATGATTATGGTAAAGTTACATTTCTCATAAAGTGGATTGACTATCACTTAGGTTAATTGAAGCAAACTCTCTTGCAGAGTGTTGGCAATGAATATGCACTCAATAAAGAAGAGTTCTTTTACCCAAGGTACTTCATGTACATTTGAAGGTATTTGACTCCAAAATAGTTTAGTCCAGAAGAGACTTTATAGAGGAGAACACTTTACATTGGAAGTGGTGAAAGTGTACGAAGAAATGCAAATGAGTAAGTAAAGTTCCCCTGGAAAAAGAGTCTCTGCTACATGCTGCAATTCAATAACTTTTAACATCTATATTTTGTCCTTTAATAAATGTAGTCCTAATTCCTAGAGAGCACATTGACATAAGTGGAGACAAAAGCAGTTGTTTGGTTACTGTCAGTGATCACAAGTATTACCTCTTCAGAGGCAGATCTTTCCTAATAGTTAGGGCTGAGGAAAGTTTGAAACAGGAGAATCTTAAATGAGATAGTGATTTTAAGGAAAATTTAAGTTATATTTGTGTGAAGGGGCAGATTTGATCTAATTTATAGAAAAAGTGTATAAAATTACTAGCATAACCAGGGCTCAATACCAAATAACAATGACCAGCTCACTGAAGAAGATGATAGAAAGTGTTGGTGACTCACCTAAATTTGGAAATGAGTGAAGTATGTAAGACATTGTATGGTGGTGTACTTCAGTTGATGAAGTTGTTTCCCTGAGTTGCATGTGCTAAGAATTCTGAAGACAGCTGCACATGTACACTGGAATCCCACCATTCCATTTATGAATGAGAAATCATAGTTAAGGATGTTAAGGATGAAGGTTACAGATAAGCAGGGACACATGGCTAAAATGATTAGTGTAACCAGAGACTAGATTTGGAAACAATAGAATAAACTCATATTTAAATATTAAGGCATAAAGAAAATACAGAAATACTTAGAGGAACCTTAGTATAAACTCACATAGATACTTACTCTGTAAGGTGAGAGGCCCCAGAAACAATGACATCGCAGAAATGAGAAGGTCTTATTTTATGATGCTATTATCAAACAAAGAAACCCAAGATTACTTGGAGAAGTGGCTGATTCTAGGACAGGGACAGTGCCACACATAAGGTGAACAAGAGGTTGAGTAGAGTAGACCTAGCGGGGTAAGAAATAAACAAGGTGAACCTGCAGCATTTGGTAGTGTTAAAAGGTAAGAATGTGCTAAAATACACCTAAAACACACATGCACACACACAATGTTGGGATCATTTTAAAGGGACACAAGACCCCACTGAAAGTGTTCCAAAGATTAAAGCTAAAATACTTAGCCCAAAAACAAAGTAATGTTCTATTATAATCCAAAGAAAATATTTATGAATCTATAGTGATATAAATAAGTGTACAAACAATTCTGTGTACAATAACAAATCCCTCATGCACAAGAATTATAAATAACTTATGTAATAAATTGCTGTTAATACAGTGGAACATGACTCACTGTGTCATAAGTCTGGAAAAATAAAGGTGCAACAGGTACCTTTGCAGTGATCAACTGACAAATGTTATATTGAGCCATGTGATCGAGGTGTAAACTTGTGACTAGCATGTGCCCTTGATATAAGAATGATCTTTCCCCTCAAAAACATTGTGTCAGTCTAATCATTAGAAAAACTGTTAAATAAATCCT
>RJWT010013768.1:0-21529 GCA_004365215.1 Cuniculus paca | reverse complement strand
TACCTGCAATTAGAAATATCACGCCCCCAATGACAGCCATCCGCATCTTCTGTACCTCATCGTCTTCCATACACTTCATACACTTCATCCCCATGGTGGACACAAAGATGGCGATCAGTCCTAGCAGGATGCCGATTATCATTAAGGCACGGGTCGCTTGTAAAGTGCCTGGCGAGACATATTTTAGGTAATGTAAAAAATCACGTGTAGATCAACAAGAAAAACATGACAGAAGATCAAGTAGAGTTCACTGTTGTATGCAGAAGAGAAAACTGAATTAAGAGTCAGTAGGCTTCTGTTCTAGTGACATTCCCACTGACAACCATCATGATGTTACCTGATGAACAGTACTCAGGTTCGAGAACCAGCACCCAGGTTCGAGTCTGGGCAAAAGGCCCTTCAGCAGCTAATATTTTTCCCTTGAGAATTAAATTCAAAATCAATTGGAAAAGTATATAAGGATTAGTTGAATAGGTTTAGCTTAAATCTTAAATATTAAATCTATACTAAGAGAGTATTTTCTGAAATACCAAGCATATGTATTATTCTTGATGTTCACCATTTGTAACTAAAATGACTTACAGTGCAAATTCAGGATTAGCCACCAGCTTTACAGTACAATCATTAAACTTTAGATGAGCATATGATTAAGGAATAGAAAGGAAATTTCAAAGATAGTCCTAGCTGAGTAAGTCCTATTTGAACCTCCAGTTACTGGAGGGGTAGAGAGGATATAGAAGTTATTCTATAAAAACAAAACAATTTTGAGAAGTTACCTTGGAAAATAGTAGTATATTCACATTGAAAGTATCACCAGTTTTTTTAAAATTAAACTGTCATGCTATAAAGCAGCAGACAAAATCATTTAACCTAGCATTTCTCCACTAATTTTTTAATTTCCTTGTATAGTCTTTAGTGAATTAAATGATGACCAAACGGACATCATCAGGTCTGAGAGATTATACTAGCTTCTTAAAGAATACCGGGTTAACAGTATCACTGTGGCATGCAAATGCCAACTTGAAAAAAAGTGAGCCAAGAACTACACTAGCTATGAGACTTTTTTTGGGGGGGGGCTACAAGGTTTTATTTAAACTATAGATTTATTTTTTCCATTGAAGATCATTATCTCATTACAGCATTAATAAATGACAGAAATCTTTGCACACATTATACTACTCACATTGTGATGAACCAGGAGATCTTTGGGTCAGCTACCTAGTATTCTTTGGGATCATGTTTTTGTTGTACAAAATATGAACACTGTTGTCTCTCCAGGGAGTTAAAACAACTGAGCCCTTGCTAGTGTTCAAAAGGGGCTGAGGAGATGGAAAGATTTTATATCCCAGTACCTAATCTATACTTATGCTCAGTATTTTCAGGGAAGAGAACTTAACACACTAATCACATCAAAGTTAAATATTTCTAAAACATCATAATATTTTAATTTGCTGATATTTTTATCATTATTTTCAAAAATCTATTATAAAGTCACAATAATTTCTAAGAAGCATCAAGAATTGTATTTTATATTGGTTTGCTTTGTTTAATTTTATTGTGTGTGATGATACAGACAGCTGTTTTGAAGAAAATGAGAGACATGGTAGCCATTGTTGATATCCTGTTGTCTTGTTTTAAAGTCCTGTATCACTTGCATTGTTTTGCTCTGATTTGCTTTATTCTGTTTTGTTTTGTTTTATTCTCTTTAAAATAAAAAAATTGAAAAAGAATTGTATTTTATAATATTTGGGTGATATTTTAAAAAGTCAAAATAAACTTTCACTTGATTTTATTAAAAAATACAAGTTAGGTGTTGTGGCACACACCTATAATTCCAGTACTCTGGAAAACGGAGGCAGCAGGATCACAAATTGAGCCCAGCCCAAACAACTTGGCAATTTAGCAAGATCTTGTCTCAAACTCAAAAATAAGTAAAGAGCTGGGGATGTAGTTCAGTGAAAAGATGCTAAGTCCCATTCCTAGATTTTTTTTTTTTTTGCAGTACAGGGGATCGAATTCATGATCTTGCATTTGCCAGGGAGGCATGTAGGCCACTGAGCTAAATCCCCAGCCCTTGTGTTTTTGAGACAGGGTTTCGCTATGCCATTCAGACTGGCCCTAAGCTCACTTTGTAGCCCAGGCTGGTCTTGAACTTGCAACAATCCTCCTGTCTCAGCCTCCCGAGTGCTAGGAATACAGGCGTGCACCACCAGGCCTGGCTCCCATCCTTAGTCTTAAAACAAAAACAAACCCCAGTAGTTCTCTGCCTCCCATTACATATCCACTTGATCATGTTTGAGCATATATGCACACCCATCTAAATATACAATTTTAAGATTCCAGATTCCAAGGCAACAGAGGAACTACTGGACCAAAATGCATGCTCCACAGACCATAGATTTACTAGGAACTGAAACTGTTTAGGAGATTATGACCAAATTTTGTGCTTAAAACCACAAACCATTCTGTGACACGAAAAGGAAAGTACTGTGGACTCTAGAGTTAAGGTTATACTTCTCTTTTATGTACTAGCAGGTTTTGAAAGAAAATAATTACTTACAAAAAGAAATTTTAGATGATAACTAAATTCTTTTTCTTTGTGTTTGTTTGTTTGTTTCTGGGTTTTTGAGACAGGGTCTCGCTGTATAGTTCAGGCTGTCCCTGAACTCACTATGTAGCCTAAGTGGTCTTGAACTTGTGACAATCCTCCTGTCTCAGCCTCCTGAGTGCTGGGATTACAGGCATGCACCACCATGCTTGGCTCTAAATTCTTATTTATGAAATAGATTACAGATTTGGTCCTAGGACTCCACTCAGAAGGAAAGCATATAAGTGTTGAAAGCAACAAAGTCCATACATAGGGAAGAGAGAGTGACCATGCCAGTTTATCTAGACCTGTCCTTGTTTTTAAAATGAAAGTCCTATGTTCTAAGAAGTTCTCGGTCTTGAGAAAACTGGGAAAGATGGTCACCCTAATAGAGAATGAGTTGTAAGGTATGAAATGAACTTTAGGCAGGAGACATGTACTTTGCTGAACTTTGTATGTTTGGGTAAAGATTTTGGTGTCCACTGTTAGTTTGGCTTTGTTTTGTTTCATTTGAGACAGGGTCTTGCTGTCTCAGGTTGGCCTTGAACTCACTATGTAGCCCAGGCTGGCTTTGAACTTGTCACGATCTTCCTGATTCAGCCTCCCAAGGGCTGGAATTACAGGTGTGCACCACTATGCCCAACTGTGTCTACCTTAAATGTAATAAAAATTCACTGGAGGATGGTAAGGCAGGGATGATGTACTTTTACCCTTAGTATAGAGATCATACAATTGGAAAATATTGCTATGTCAGTCTTTCAAATATGCGTAGCCTCTTACCTCTCACAGTCACCTTCACTTCATTATACCATAAATACTCAGCTTTCTAACCTTTTATTACTTACTTTTGTTGCTTTCTCTGTTCTCTCTCCATTTTTCTACTGGGTTCAAGTTATAGGGCTCCATACTGTACTTAGCTCGTATAATAATCACACTGATCTGTTCATCATGTAAAAACAGCAGGCCACTACCCCAGCAGGACTGAGCCTCCAGCTGTGAGGATCTTTCACAGTCTCCTAGACTTCAATCTCATGTATCAGGCTTGTATAAAATCTCGGCTGCAAGCAAGGAAGAAGCATGTATGACCTCCTCCAGGCTCCATCTACACCAACCTAGACTGATCCAGTATTCACGGTATTAATCTGTCAAGTTTTCCCCTTTCATGTAGACAAAAATCCATTCAATATGCCATATCTATTTTACCACTCATTTTGCAAAGTTTCTGAGGAAAGAACAGGTGTTCTGTCTAGTGCTTGCTAATGACCCTATCATGTTTTATTTCCTTATAGAACAATGTGTTATTTATCCAATATGCAAAGGGTAATGGAGACAATGAACAAAATAAAACTTAGGAATCTTATAAACCACAGAGATCAAGGGGCTTATATATTTTAAAAATGTGGCTCTGCAAATCAGTCTTTTCCATTCACCACTGACTAACACAATTTTTTTTTTATATTTTACAATATTAGATTGACATCAAACACAAAATCTCACCTCACTTCACAGAAGATATCCATCAGGATAAATTCTGAACTGTAAGATATATGAGAGAAATGTAAAAATAATACCCACGTGCATGCGCAAAGGAGCTGAGAAGCATAACAACATGAAAACTCAGTAGCTGGGTATAAGTAATGATAGGTTAGAAATCACAGTAAGCAACTATTGTGTTGCAGGTTATGAGGGATTTACATGCAGATCAAATCTAAATTGCACAGTTTTAAGCTGGAGCTGCATGAATTCTTTTAAATTAAGGTCTTGTGCAAGTCTTTTTAAGTTACAAATCAAAAATATGTCCTTGTGAGCGTCTAGATGATTTGAGTCAGGTGTTTATTCAGGTTTCCATGCAAAGCATTAAAGCAGGGTGCTTGCCAAGTCACATGGATTAATTATTCAGCTTATGTTCAATGATTTAAATTAGAATAAGGTCTTTATCCTTCAAAAACTGTAATAAGGTGACATGTAAAACTACTCTTCTGTTTAGCTTAACTTTTGAAAGAGTGAAAAACACCTCCTTAGAAAGGCTGGGGATACTAACACCTTCCAAAATAAAGTTAGACTTTATTCAGATCATTAGGAGCTAGAAACTCACGCATAAGGGAAAAAAATCTGTACTTTTTGTTTAATTTGATTTAATTTTACACTTATGTAAACGATGAGCTCCTAAGATAAATTTTCTTTTTCTCCCTAGTGATATGATATGGGGTAAAACAGAGAGGTCAAGAGAGAAGTTTGAAAGCTATGAAATAACATTTTGAATAATAAGAGATAAGAGATAGAATAGAGTTTTCTTCTATTAACTTTGAACCTGTTTGACTCCATCAAATCTAGTAGCAAACATACTCCTTTCTTAAATTTTCAGATTACTTCTGTAACATTATGATAATTAATTAAAATGGTCACCAGACAATCAAAAAGTTACACTATTGTTTCTTGTCATTAATTAGCAGTAAACAGAGGAGCCAGTCTTTTAATTATACTTAGCCAGACTGATAATCTTGAGCTTAGAGACCCCCTAAGGAGTCCTCACCACTTTCAACTTGAAAGTATAATTAAAAAAAAAAAACCTTACAAAGATCTCTACTCATAAGACAAGAAATGAGTTGGACAGAACTGGTCTACTACAGTTACGTTAATCAACATTAAGTGTAGACAGACAAGCATAGACAAGTATGTGGATTTTTTTTTTAAAGTTTTAAAGACTTGCTACACAAGCAGCATAGTCTGCTGTAAATACTTGGCATTGTTTATGGGACACACGAACCATACTATGTATTACTGTATTCTTACCCTACATACTATGTATCATAAGCAAAATGGATTTCAATTATATCTCTATCCTCTCACAGTCCTTCTTTGTTTCAGTAGTTACTAAGATGTATTAGGTAAATAAAAACAAAACAAAATAAAACAAAAAACTGATTACTGAGTGGCTAGAACAAAAATACTCTTTTCTCCTTTGCAATTAAATGAGCTCATCACACAGCATCACAGAACTATGCTCCTACAGAATTTTCACTTATGAGATCTTTTACTTTTACTGACGTTCCAACATTCACAACAGTCCTCATTGTTAACATTCCTATTTTATTAGTACAGGAGCTAGCGACCACTAGGTGTGACCTCAGTCCATGAGCACGGGCAATTACTGAACTGGTCCTGTCTGAGAAGAACTTAGTACTTATCAGAATATCCTGAGAAGTGTGCTACCTCTTTTGTTTGTTTCTTACTCGTCTCAGGATTCACTTTATGATTCTGTGTCATCTCTTGGCATTTACTCAACACTTCCATCAAGGAAATCCTAGATAAATCACTTGCTTTGCCCTACTCAATCACTGAAGTTAATAACGAAGAATGCTGATAGTGGAAGAAACCTTGGAAATCATTTCAGTTACATCTGTAGGAATGAAAAAAGGGCTGGGCTCTTGGGTATAGAATGGATGAATGAATCTTGAATTCATCTCTGTGTTCTTCCTACTCTGCTGTTTTATAAGTAGGGAAACTTCTTGAGCCCAGAAGGTCACATGACTCACCACTGTACATATGGGTACTTAGTGCAAACTCAGGGTAAAGATTTAGAGCTTCGAATCTCAAGCCTAGATTTTCACTTCAACTTTCCTCCTTCCAAGAGTCAGAAGTAATTCTTGAAAGAGCCAAACACCCATGGCCCTTTGAAAGCCCTCAGTTTTGCAGATATACAGCAGTCCGGGGAAGCATAAGTGAGTGATTTCCTCTCGGCCTATGCTTCAAAGATTGTCCAAGTCAGTGATTTTGCTTCTCTGGTTGAGCCTGACATCATGGAGAGAGCACTGGGAAACCTCATGACAACCAATACTCATTAAGCACACCTACACACATGTGGGCTCATGCAGAGCAAGTTTAACAGGCTAGGGTAGCTTAGAAACAAATTACAGAATCTCAGAGTTAGATGAGACTTAAAGAGAGTCTAGCCTAACCTCCCATTTGTCTGGTGCTTGGATCTTCCCAACATTTCTGTAAAATGCTTACTTATCCTCTGCCTGAATACCTCCCAACTTGCAGCCAACCGCGACAGCCCAATCTTTTCACAACTCTAGCTATTAGAGTCAAGCGAAAAGAAGCAATTAACTAGGCACATGAAGTAGGCACTTGCTTCGCAAAAGTTGGAGAATTGGATCAAGATGTATGGGTTAATCAAGAAACATCCACTGAAATCGACTGTGATACTCTCCTTTCAGCTAGAATATTCCCATTTTCAGCGGTAAGAGGCATTTGTGTCAACAAGCATCCTATGGAATGGGCTGGGATGGGAACAGTCTCAGCCCTTGTAAAGCCAACTTACACAATGTCACATTTGTTTCTCTGGGAAATTTCCTAGCTGTATTTTCACAAACTGTTTGGCAAGAGCTACCAAAAATAAGCCACACTGTACCTCATCTCTTGTCCTGTATACAGTATATACTATTCTTTTATGCAAATTTGGGAAGCCCTCATGTTTTTATTGCAACCGCCACAAGTAAAGCAAGAAAATAAGAGATTTTATGTGTCCAGTGTTTGAACCTTGATAAATTCCTTCATTCAGTGGTTAGGACAGTAAGGTGGCAAAGACAGTAAGGGACAGTATCCAGAAACCTACAGACAAACTTTCTCACCCAAAAGCATTTCAGAAAACACAAACTCTTATGCGACACACTACTGCTTCTGTACACATAGAAAATTCCTCTCATCTCTAGATGTTAGAGAAGTGCACCACAACTGGTGCATGAGTCACCACCCCACAGCTCCTCATCACGGGGGTGGTGAGAGCACCAGGGCTCAGGTGAAGAAACAGAGATGGACTTTCTGGGCTCCATCCAAGGAAATCGAGTGAGTCACGGGCCAGTGAGGAGAGAGAGCCTGGGAGTCTCGACTCCCGCCTCTGTGAATTGATTCTGGGAGAAGGGTCATCGCTCCATCTTGGATGAAATAAGGATTCAACCAACAGAAAACAGAATCCAAGCTCAGTATTTTTTTTTAATTAAACAAACAAGGAATACTTTCTGACATGAGTGTGTGTCAAACCAGGGAATAACTGTGACTTCTACCACAATTTGAAAACTTTGAATAACCATATTAAGGAAGAATAAATTCAAATAAAACACAAATATAGGGTCATGTGTAGGGAAGATCTGATTGAGTATCTATAGCATAAATGGATCATTTTCCATTTGGTCACTTAGGAAAGGTTAACACAAAACAATTTAACCATGTTGAAAGTGAATTACTTTGTCTAGAAGAATGGAGTTGACAAAGAGACCTCTCTAAAATGCCCCTTAGCACCTTCTCCACCTGCCAAACCCATGAGGGGGTACTATTACCATCTGGCACTGTTTCTGTGTATGCATTTCTTTTTCCATGTGGCAGTCCAACGCTTACTTACTGATTATTCACTTTAGAAGTGTAAATATACCCCAGGATATAAGCAACACTCACCATTACCAAACATACAGGTTAACGTTGATATAAAAGAGTTTTGAAAGGGTAACCTTGAAAAGTCTATAAACAGCAACACACAAAGCCGCCACACATACTGGCTAAGCTGTACAGGAGTTCATGATGGTCCCACAGATCTGGGGTAGCTTTGATAACTCCAAACTGCATGGCTTTCCGCATGCTCTATTAAAAGCTAGGAGGTGGACAAAGACTGGCTAAACAGTGTCAACCCTGCCCACTCTCAGCACAGGGTCACGAGTGCTGGACTGCCCTGTTTATCCAAGTAAAAGCTAAGAAAACTTTCCTTCAAGTCGGTTAAAAGGTGTAACAGCCACATGGTATCCAACAGCTAGTGTGATTTCTCAGCGAACATCATGTGGCCACCATGGGTTATCACTTAAACGGGACTGAAAGATTTTCTGACAAGCCATCTAAAAGCTTTTACTTAAAAGGGGCACGGAGAGCCATCCTATTGTCCCTCTGGGCAGCGTCCTTTGAAATATCTCTCTCTACATCATTCTTTCCGACCAGAACCATGAGCAGCAAGCATCCATCCCGCAGAAGTCCCTCCATGGGAGGGTAGAAACTTGGGGAGCGCCACCCCACTCCTTCCTTCGCCAACTCTGCTTTCATCCCTGTCGCCTCAACTCTTCTCTTTCACTCAGAACCTTTCTGGCTTCTCATTCTTTTCCCACATACCAAAAAACTTTTGCCTCACTTCCACAATACCATACGATCCGACTCATCTGAAGACCCTGAGCTCAGAGCTGACCGTAAAAGGGCTCTTCAGAGTCTAGCGAGGCTTTTCCCTGCACTGTCTGGATCTTCCAAATCAACTGTCACAAAAGATTCAACCTCCAGTGGGAGTGGAAGACACTGAGACGGGATATAACCGAGCAGGCCTGTGACTCTCGCTATGAAAAGTCATAGGGAAGATTTCGCGGCTGAATCTGTGCTTCTTGCTCTGCGTTGGGATGGTCTGCCAGGACACACCGACGGATGTCTTCTTCGTCCAGCCCCACCAATCCTGAAGTGACACCGAGTGTCGGAGCGTCCAGAAGACACTTTGGAGCTCAGGTTCCAGCGTGGCCTTCAAGCTTCCAATCTCCACCCACCGCCTAAGGAATTCCACAGGAAACCACGGCGGGCAGAAAGGGGTCACTCAGCGGGGCAAAAGCAACGCTATAGCGCTCAGGCTTGGTGTCCCCTTGCTGGACACAGTGTTCTCCTGTCTCCCTCTCAACAGAGCACGTGACCAGAAGGCGCGGTCAGCTGAACGCTGACAACCAGGTCATCAGAGGAGAGCGGGCGGTGACCCCAACTCCTGGGGCGGGGCCGTGGGGTAGGGGCCCCGGGGTAGGGGCCCCGGGGGTGCGGGGGCGGGGCAGGCGCACTCACTGTTGAGGTTCAGCAGGGAGTCGAAGACCTTGCACTGGATCTGCCCGGTGCTCTGCGACACGCAGGACATCCACAAGCCCTCGTAGATGGACTGGGCGGTCACGATGTTGTCGCCGGCGTAGGTGTACATCTTCCACTGCGGCAGCGCGGTGGTGACGATGGAGCTGACCCAGCCGATGACGCCCAGGATGAAGCCGAGCATCTGCAGCCCGGCGTTGGCCATGGCTCCGGAGGCGGCGAGGGCGCCCGCTCGCCGTGCAGCCGGGGTGGGCGGGGGCTCTGGTCCGGAGCAGGGGCCCTGTGGCGGGTGGCGCTGCGCTCCGACGCGAGGAGCAGCGACCGCGGGCGCGCTGGGGACTGAGCCGAGGACCCGCGGGCGCCGCGCTTTAAAGCGGCTCCGCCCCTGCGCGGCGCGCGCCCCCTGGCGGCCCGAGCGGAGAAGGCGGCGGCGGGGCTGCTGGGCCCCTGCCCGGTGCTGACCCGTCCCGCGCGCGAGTCACCCCGAGTCCCCGGGCCGGGGCGCACACAGACTGAGCGCCCCCAGAGCTGCGCTTTCGCTTCTAACTTTCTCAGTAAACTGAAAAAAAAAAGTTCTACTGAGCTCTGCCTTCCTTCTGCCCCTCCTGCGCACTCCGCACCCCGCGTTCAGCTTCCTCCCTCCGTCCTCCCTCTCCTGGGTCCCTTCAGGGTCCCAAGTGACATTTCCCTCTCATTTCCCTGTCTCGCTGCTGTCTTTCTCAGGGGCCTCAAGCTCTTCCGACTTTGTAAGATTAGGAGCCCGAGAGCCGGAGGGGAAGCGGAGCTTCTAGAACAGGGCTGAGCACGGCCAGTGCTGGCTCCCAGCCCACCGGGCTTCTTATCACACCTTGAAGTGAATGAAATATATTGGTCTGTTTTCCTCCTTTGCAAATGCAGGCTGCTGCCCCTTGACCCTAACACACACGCGCGCGCGCACACAGACACACACACAGGCACACACGCACAGGATCTCCCTTTGTGTTCCATCAATTGGTCACCCAGAGTTACTGATCAGACGTGAGGGTTTAAGACAGCGTTCCCCTGAGCAGAGAGGGCTGGACCGAGCGTTAAGAAGTCTGGCTTCTGACCCAGGCTTTTGCAGTGACTGGCTGACCTCTCCTCTCAGGTTCTGTTCTAATCTAGAGAGAATCTGACTTCCTTCTGTGGGTCCCTAAAGCTTTCTTCTTTGTAGTCATTCAGATGTGATGTAGCGGTTGGAAATAATTAACATGTTTTCCCAACTGCTTTTTGTGTGTGGTGGGAGGCGGTAGGAGGAGAAACCTCGGTGGTTTTACTAAAAAACAGAAGAAAATTGGCAGAAATAAACACGAAGAGAGAAACAAGACACGCTCGTATTTACCGGAAGAGCTGCCACACGGGTGAAATGATAAAGTATGATCCGAAGGAGGAGAGGAATGGCAAAGCCTGTCACCCTCCTTCACTCCTGCCTGTTTCCAGAAGTCTGCTACAGGTAACCATCTGGCCTGCACAGGGATTTAGGGAGCTGAAAGAAGAGGATGACAGGAGCTAGAGGCATGAAGACACCTAATTTGGAGAGGTAAGGTTAGAATTAGTGAGTGCTGTCCCTCTACCAGCTTCCCCAGGTCCCAGACAGGCTCTGAGCAACGTCTTTCTGGAGAACAAGAAGGCGGCATCCACACTAACTCCCTGGTACTCCGCCTGCAGGCAAATTCACTCTTGCAGGTACCTTGGTGCAGATGAAGAGATACCAATCACATTTCATTTATTCCCTGGGTCAGAGAAGCTACACAGTGTGTCAGACTAGACCAGTACCTTGAGAATCAAACTTGCCTTTTCCTTTATGTTCCCAGCTTTTCAGAATTAAAATGATTTTTAAAAGGTCAGATTTGAGCTCCATGGATAGATTCGTGCATGAGGCCTTTTAAATCTGCATTAGACCTGTTCCTATCAGCCTGTAGGTGGTGAGGAGTTGAAAGGATGAATTCTGTGGTCAACTGGGCCCTATGTTTTTGTTTTTCTACATTCCAGGCCTGTGTGTGGCTGATTACTTCACTGCCCACAACTGTGTTTTTGAGACTGAGGTGAATACTGTTTGCTCCAAAGTGCTCCATACTCATCTCTGGAATTCTAATCCTGTCTAGTTTTCTGTCTTTAGCCCCAGCTAAAAGGACAGGCTCTATAATAGATCAGCACAAATGTGCTATCTCGAGATGAAAAACATCTTACAAACACTGGCTTTTCCTAAATGAACCATCAAGTCAGATTCTAGAAAACCTGGCATGGTGTGGCACATGGAGTAGGAAAGTCTACTAAAGTCTACTACAGATAAATGATTTTTTTCCCTATCAATGAGAGTTAGGGGTTGATTTCTAAAAGGTCAAAAAATCCAAAGCCTTGCCACCTTAAATAATAACCACCAGCACTTAATAGTAATATATTCTCACCAATAGTTGAGCTCAGCGTTTTACATGCTAGTCCATGTGTAGACAACAGAGACAGACAGATCGAGTTGCTTAGCCAGGGCTATATATAGCAAAGAGGAACACTAACATTCCAAACAACATAGTTTGAATCTGAAGTTCATGCCTTCAGCCACTAGCCTGCAGGATTTCTCCATGTGAACCAACTTGATGGAATACAGTTGGCTTTCTGGATGGGTTTAGACATCTTGTCCTTGTCGCTCCAGGCAGTGATAAGATGTTCCGCTGCTCCTTACTGTTGCTTCTCAAGTTCTGTTGCAGTGCACAAAGATTCTGTGTTGGGCGGATTCAGAATTGGTGGTGGAGACATGTTGCTGCTGAGGAGGAGGAGAAGGAGATATGAAGAGCCCACTGATTTATTTTCTCTACTGACATATGCTTGGGCTGAGCTCTCATCCTGAGGACCAGTAACAAGTAGAAGAGATGTACAAAGGAAAAGAAGGAAAGAAAGGTGAGATTGGGTATGATTGAAGAGGGGGTAAACTATTAAATAAGGTCTCAAGTGGCATCATACAAGACTCCCAGAAATGGTTGCTGATAAGAATAAGAAAGTTTCTGGGACAAGATTTACTTAGGGCTAATACATGTTCATGTTAACTTTTCAGAACTGCTTGGGTGGTAGAGGCAGAAAGGATAGACGCCTTAATTCAATGAATAATCTGCCATGTGATTATTTAGGGCCTCACAGAGGAGTTACAGTTCAAGTGTGAAATTTTAACATGAACCATCATTGTATGATTAACATAAATTAAAAAAAATAACTCTCAAATTCCTTGGAGCTTTTGAGAGAGCATGAGGGATGGTGGTTCAAATTTCCAACTTTAAAAAATCCTAACTTGAAAACTTCATATAGTATCTTGTTGTTCTTAGATACTTCTTCTTTTTCAAATGAGTCAAACACTAGTGTTTCTGTGAACAATGAACAAGTCAACACAGGCACATTACTGAAAATAGTAGTTGGTACACAACAAGCACAAATGAAATGGCAGCCATTTTCTATGTGTGTGCAGATCAGATTCAATAAGTTCACTGACCTTGCCATGGTCTTCATGTTTGTTCAAAGTCAGCGGTGATTATCATGACTCTATTACAATCTCATTTATTATCACGATAATAATGTTGCAGTTCTCAGCAAGGAAGGTAGAAATGTGTGTCCAGAAGTAGGAAAGGCAGCAACGAGAGCGATGTGGGACCTAGATGTGATTTCTAAGCTCCAGTTCCAGCCCTGCTTGGCTTCCCCTCTGACTGCTGGGTACTTTCTGTGGTTACCATGAAGCCTGAAGGGCTGTTCCTGAGGAGAGCAACAGCTAAAGGAGGAGAAGATAGGGCATATTCCTCAGATAAAGGACGCTCTTCAGAGGTTCGAAGGGAAAAATCCTTGGTTTCCTGTTTTTCTGATCGAATACCTGCCTTGTGGATTTTATGTGGACATAAAATCTCCCTTTTGCTTCTCCTCTCAGCACCTAGCCTGGCTCTCTCAAAAGCTCCAAGGAATTTGAGAAAGTTATTTTTTAAAATTTATATTAATCATACACTGATGGGTCATGTTAAATTTTCTGTTGGGTAAAATGGGGGGAAAGATGAACTTTCAGCTATAAAATCTACTGTGCCCAATTCAAAGCAAGTTGGCAAATGACTGTTCTCATTAACTCTTTGTGTTATTTGGAGAAAAGGATTAATTTTAATCATTACTGATGCTGGGAACACTAAGTAATGTGATAATGGAGTCATGGTGTGCGTGTGTTGTGTGAGTGTGTGAAGAGAAAGCAACAGAGACAGAGAGACAAGAGAGACAGAGACAGGGTGACAAAGAGAGTAAAGGAATTGTCAATTATGGGTGCTAAAATATGTAGTCTAAAATATGTAGAATATCTCAGTAGACTGGTGCCTGGGGTAAGAGTTGGTCTCATCGTCTTGAAGAGAATTTCTTCTTTATTGAGGAAACTTGGTTTTCCCCTATTGGATGATGCCCACCATTTTATGTAGAGTGGTCTGCTTTACTCAAAGTCTACTGACTTGATTTCAAGTCACATCAAAATACATCTTTAACATCCAACTCCAGGTTAGTGTTGGCCAAAGAAAAGGACACTACTACTGTCCAAGTAGACGTGCAAACTTAACCATCTCACTAATACTCATTGGTGATTTCAATTCTAAGAATTTTATGTTTATGAACTCACTTAGTACTTGGAAAAGCCAGTGAGTTAGTTAGCTATCTCTATGAATGTGAGAACTGAGGCCCAGATAAAGTGCATTACCCCAAATTACAGTACTGGTAAAGGATAGAATTGAGATTCCAACTCAGTTACTCTGGCTCCCAAGCCAGAAAGTTTAAGCAGCTCATTATGCTGTGGAGGCAACTGAGACTCCATTTTAGTTTGTAGTTACCCTTTAGAATAACTCTGCCCCTAATTCCTGAGAATCTCCATCCCTAGTAGTCATGAAACAATAAAAAGAGAGACAAAGGGTTTTAGCACACAGTGGTCCAGATAACCCTTGCCTGCAGTCCCATTTGATTAATGACCCAGATATTTAGGAAGGTCTTATAATATTCCTATAAGACTTTAAGTACAGTGATAGGTTGCCATGGTAACTGAGGAACTTGTAAATTCCAAGAAAGATGATAAGGTTGCCATAGTTACTAGAAAGGTATAAAAACTTATGGAGAACAAAAACTGGGGTAGATGTGTGTCATGGGTGGACTACTGGTCATATCACCCTGCTAACTGAATAAAACTTGCTTGTTTCTCGATTCTCAGCCTTCTGTGGGTATTTTCTCACTAATTTTGCTGCAGCAATGCTACACCTGAAACTAATGTTTATGGTTTACTTCCCTTGTGATTCTCATACAATGATGCCCACCAACTGAGTCCTCAAATCAGAATCATATCAGAGTAGTTAGCAGAGAGTTCTGGTGACTAATGATAGAGTGAACAGATAGACTAAAGAAACAAGAAGCATTGTCTTTATTTTGAGGGATCTGAGGCCTTGAGAACACAATAATGAGTGTAAAATGTTTTGCCCTTCAAAAAAAATCTTAGTTTTTGTGGGAAAAAGAAAAAGAAGTGGCAGTACAATAAAGATCACAGTTTTTAATATCTTGTTCTATGAGATAAGATAAAAATCTAAGACATGAAGATACTTCTACTTTCATTAGACATGATGTTAGATAAGTTAATTTCCCCAGGGCCTTGTTTTCCTCACATGTGCAAGTCACAGTGTATTTTAGAAAGAAAAAAAAATGTTTGAGTTAATCCACAGTGCCCAGGAAGAGTTAAAAAAAATAATAGCTGTCTTTAGGGAACTGAAAAGAGGTTCCCAGCTTTCTCACCCTAGAACATGGACAAGAAGACATCCATGATTTCATCCTAGTGAACAAAGAATTTGAACTAACTTCAAACCTCAATGAGGGAGAGAATATTGTCAGCAAAGGAACAAATTGCATCTAAGTATAGAGCAGTTACAAACTGGCAAACTGTACCTCACATATGACCTGAATATGTATATCACTCGAAGATTTTGCCAAAAATCTGGCTTCTAGAATAATCAAAGAGATTGTAATACTGTACATCTCCAGGTAGGTTCTCTGGTTTCCTGTTGCTTCAAAATGTCTACTGTGCATTTATTTTATCTCTGTGCAAGGGAGAAATCTGAGACCAATATGTGCACAGGGAGTGCATGGAAAAAGTAGTGATTTTCTCACATAGTAGAAAATAAGAAACAGTTACAGAATTTCAAAGGGGGAGTCAAATAAATTTTTATTTTAAAAAAGATTGTTCTTTATGACAGGAGGCCCAGATAGAAGTTATTTTAATGAAGCGGCTTCAATGATTATTAAGAAGGTTTGAACAATGTCAAAAGCAGAATCATTGGAAATAGAGAGAGATGGAAATAAATTATGTGTACTTTTAGGTGATTTTAAGTATGTATTTTAAGTATTTTTTTGGAGACATGAGTGATAATTTATAAAACTTCTGGGCAACTCTGTTTAGCACAGACAGGGAGACTTTATGTGCATCTGTAAAGATAACATTGGATGAGACACATGACTTATTCTTTCAGTTTTAACATTTCAGAAGTGATAGAGCAGCTGGACCTGATCCAGAATGCTCATTTTGGTTTTGTTTTGTTTCGTTTTAAAGACAGAAAAAAAAGACAAACACAACAATGAAACTGAGTTTCAAAACAGGTTTATTGGACTATTACAATAGTTGATACATTGTGTATTGTCTTTGTAGTTGTTGTTCAGACTACCAGATATAGGCATGATAACTTGTCCAAATGATATTAGCATGAAACTTTCAGGAACTAAGAGAAGCTAGCTGTATAACTATCTTAACTATCATGCATATACATATTTTTGTCCTTTTTTCCTTTCTTCCTTTTCCCTTTCTCCCATCACGGTTTGTCTAGCTCCTTCATAAAAGTGTTTCAAGTGGAATTATATTATGTATGACTTTATAAGATGCAAACTTGCTTCATAGTTCTCAGCGGAATAATAAAACTTAGACACTAGGCACAGAGAGTTAGTGAGTGAGAATGAGTGTTAAGGATTAATGTATTGATGTGAATGATTACCATAGCCTGGGGTTATTTTAGTGTTTTGTTTTGTTTTGTTTTGATAAGAGCACTAGGAAGAAATTGAAAGGCTTTAAGTGGGATCAAACAATAAGATTTGCATTTTAAGAGTACTCTGCAGAGTTGAGATTGGGTTGGGAGAGGGATTATAGAGAAGTACAACAGTGCATTCCATTAACAAAGTCTTACATAACTTGGATTAGAGTTGGAAGCCAAGACAGAAAAATTCAGATTGAAAGAAAAAATGAGGAAAATTCGCATTATATGGGCCAGTTAGTTGTCTAATTAAGGGATTAATGAAATATTATATGATGGAGATCTCAACTTTTCCACTTCAATCATATATGCAGCCTAATACATGACTATATGCAATTCCACATGCACTAGTTATAGTTTACCAACTTGAGAATGGAATACCCAGAATTTCTTGAGTTTTAAATTCTAAATGTATGCCCACTCTTCTAACTGGTTTTTTCCGACATTCTTAGATGCAGAAACTTGAATTTCCTTTCCTTTACTGAAAAACTGTTATCATTGTCAAATGTCAGTCCTACAGAACAAATTAATTAGCTATTACATTATTAAGTTAATTAGTCTATTTTACAATAATAATAGCAAATTAATTGAGATCTATTCGTCAAATGATACTCATTGGTTGTGCATCATAATGAGGTTGTTGAATTCAATGTGGTTTATATGTCAAAGAGAGAAATCTGTAGCTCTTGATTGCCGACATTGCAATCCTAGATTTTTAGGTTACTAGCTGTATAAGGATGTCTAAGAATCTTCTGGGAGCCTCACTTTCTTCATATATAAAAGAATTACTAGTCTTCCTGGGGTATTTTACAGAGGCCAAAGAGTAAAGTTTTACATATAACATATTTAGAAAAACAATGTTCATTGTTTGTATTAGTCAGCTTTCTCATTGCTGAGACAACATATCTCACAATTGAAACTTAAAGAAGGAAAGGTTTATTTTGGTTCACAGTTTCATAGGGTTAAGTTCATGGTTAGGTAGCTCCAAGGCAGTAACCACATAACAGGAGGGCATGGCATAGGAAAGCTGCTCAGGTCATGGTGGACAGCCATGAAGCAGAGAGAAAAAGGAGGTGACAAGACCAAGACTAGGCCCTTCCAGCCATGTCACATCTCTGAACATGAGACTTTTGGGGGACATTTTAGATCTAAATCATAACACTCTTCTATAAGTTTCACCTCTTACAATGATTGGTGCAGGGTGAAAATGTGAGGATTTGAACCATATAATGGTGAGAACAGAGAATGAGATGAAGGCAAGAGATTGTTGCAGTATGATAATTTGCCTTGTTACTCCATAAAATGAACTATAAATAAGTAAAACTTCATGATTCTAGAAAAAGTAAAAGCAACTGAAGTTAATTTTAATGAGTTACAAGTATGTAAGTAGTTTTTAACCTGTGAGTTAAAAACTAAACTCTCAAAATGATGTCTGCTACTATTTATGGCCTCTTCTCAAACTTGTTTTTATCTCCTCCCAAGACAACCTGAGAAAAGACTATGGCTCATAGGAAAATTGCAAAGGTAGAAGTTAAATCACGTAGAACCAGAATTTATGAGGAAAGTGAGAAATATAAAAAGAGCAAAGAAGATGACATTATACAAGTCCAATCGCCAAGAATGAATCTGAAATGATTTTCTGTTACTCCGATCTGTGACACCACAAATGTCTAGGTTCAGAGTCAGTAGCTAACGGAGGTGTTTGCTGACTGGAAATTCTTGCCTTACTGTCACAGAGGCTAGCTGGCTGGAATTTGACTGCAAACAACTGGTATCTTTTTGCTAGAAATTATCCTCCCACACAGCCTTGTGTTAACAGTGACTGCCGCCATATACCCAACGGCCTCATTAAATATTTATTAAGTACACAGTTTACTAAACAGGGTTTCCATCCTTAGAATAGGCAAAGACTTGTTTCTGATTAGTGCAGTATTATTTTGTTAAAATTGCTTTTCAAATCCTTGACAGATTATAGGGAGAGATGTTAATTATAATTCAGGCATTAAATGTGCTTTTCAATTTGATAAGCAGTATTCACAGGTAGCTATTTAAATATTAATTAAGATTAAAATTAAAAATGCAAGTCCTCGGTTGTGCTTACCACATCTCAGAGCTCAGAGTCTAGCTATTGGTGACATATAGAACAACACAGATAAGTGTTTTGTCATTTCACATGATTGTATTGTGTCACATTGTAGTAGAAACTTCTGGTCACATTTATAAAATGAGTTAGACATCCATGTCCATTGTTTGAATTTATCTGTTTATAGCTCCCTAGAATGAGTAGTTAGTTTTCATAGAAACTGTCACAAATTGCCACAAATTTAGTGACTTAAAATAACAAATTTAATGTGTATGTGTGTCTCCAGAAGACCAAAATGGATCTGACTGCGTTAAAAGGACATGTTGGCAGGGCTGCACACCTTTCTAGAGGGTCTGTTCCTTATCCTTTCTGTTTCTAGAAGCTAACTGCAGCCTTATGCCTGTCTTACTTTCTTAAAGCCAACAACTTGGAGCCAGTTTTCATCAAGCAATCTCTTTAACTCTTTCTTTATTGCTCACCCCTTCCAGTCAGGAGGACTCCTGTGATAACCCTGGACTCACCCAGATAATCCATCATTATTGAAGAACAACTTTAATTCCACCTGCAACTTTAGTTCCCCCACTTCCATGGAGCATAAGATGTTTCAAAATTCTGGGTACTAAGACATAGATATCTTTAGGATGGAATTTTATTATTCTACTTACCATGTTAAGTGAATATTTTAAAAGCTATGAAGATTCTCCCTGAAGAAAAAAGCTATGTAAATGTATTAAAATAATACATGTGTTACTAAATTAAAATGTTTATTACTTATAACAAATAATTAAAAAGCTTAGTTACCATAAAAAATTAATAGCACACTCAAATATGTTAGAAGTATGGGCTAGGATTCTAAGAACTCCATGTGTGAACTGGTGAATAAATGTATGACAAGTTCTATTATTAGTATCTTAAAGTAAGATAAATAAGAAAACAAAGAACTAATAATAAAAATAGAGTATTCATGTTGACATGATAACTTAGTCACCTGTGCCATGCATTGAGTATTAAGATTTTTAATTAGGTGATAAGATAAAATTATTTCTAAGGTCATATCCAAATCTTGAAAAATTCTCTTTGTGAATTAGAGTCAACAATTTGCATCTTATCTTACTAAAAACTTTTTGCACATCAAAAGAAATACCAATACAGTGAAAAGAAAACCTACAGAATGGAAAAAAAATGTAGTTAGTTTTCCCTCAGACAAAGGACTTATAACTAGAACATATAAAGAATTGAAAAAAATCAAGCCCTCCAAATTCAAAGACCCAATTCAAAAACAGGCATCTGAGATGAATGAGCACTTCTCAGATGAAGAAATAGAAATGGCAAATAAATATATGAAAAAATGTTCAAAGCCACACGTCATTTGAGACATGCAAATTAAAACAACACTGAGATTCCATCTCACTCCAGAAAGAATGACTCAAGAAATCAACAAATAACGAATGCTGGAGGGACAGTGGGGAAAAAGGAATCCTTCTCCACTATTTGTAGGGGTGTAGACTGGTCAAACCACTGTGGAAATCAGTGTGGAGATTCCTCAAAAAACTAGGACTAGAGGTTCCATTTGATCCAGTTATTCCCCTTCTGGATGCCTTACCAGGAGAATTAAAAACATCACACCACAGTGATACATGTGCACTAGTGTTTATTGTTTACTACAATTTGTAAGAGCTTAACCTTGGCAAAAACCCAAATACCCATCATTCGAGAATTGGACAAAAAAGATACGGTCTTTTATACAATGGAGTACTACTCAGTCATAAAGACTGATATCCATGAGACATTTATAAGTAAATGGATGCCACTTGAGGCCATACTCATAACTGAAATAACTCAGATTCACATGTGTAAGTATCATACTGTCTCCCTGGTATGAGGAACTAAAAGAGTAAATAGGTTCCAAAATGCACAGTAGGGGCCAGGAATATAGCACTGTGCCTGCCTGGCAAGTGCAAGGCCCTGAGTTTGATTTCCCATACCAAAACAAACAAACAAACAAACAAACAAACAAACAAGATGCACAATAGACATTGTGAAACTGGGAGAAATTATTCAAAAGGAAAAAGGAACTAGGATGGGAGAAAGGGGAAAAGAAGGAAAGGAAAAGCAAAAAAAAAAAATACAAGATAGTTATACTAGTTTCTCTTCATTGAAAAGAAAGGTTTGTGCTAATATCATTTGGAGAATTTTTTAATTGCTTATCTTGTACTCTGATTAACTTCTTTAAAGATAAAGGTTCTCAATATATAAATTATTCTTATTCTCCTATTATTTTTTATGAAGTTTTTTCTGAAAAATAAAAAAGAAAGAAATAGAAACTGTAAAAAAAAAGAATTACGGTAACAAAAAGGTAAGACTGCAAAAGTAACTCCACCATATTGAGCAGTTCAGAAGAGTTCTGCATTACTTCAAAATAAAACATGATGGTGTATAGTAGAAGCCTAAGAAGAAATGATTTATCAGCAATAACAGAATATGTTTACATTTTAAATAGAAGGTGGACTGTGGATGAAAAGATAACAAAACTGAGTAAAAAAGTTCAGTGAGCCTGGCAAATGTGATGGCACACACTTTATTGAAAGGATCAAGATCATAGGAAAGATAGTGAAGAAGCACTTGCATTTCCAGTTGGGTTAGCTTGACATTAATTATTAGTTCTAAACATGCTGAAACAACTCTTTACCACTCTGTTTTGTTTTAGTCAGATGTCTCAAAGGGAAATAAAGGAATATGATTGCCTTTAAAAGACCCACAATGCTGTCAAAACTGATCAGACTATAAACAAATAAACCTTTGCACCTGACAAGACTCATAAATGACTGAGATATTCTGTGCTGTATTCATTAGTGTGTGAGTTATGCAGCATCTCACTGAAGGTTTCCCAAAGAATTAGACAGAGGCTTTGTC
>RJWT010013767.1:0-21571 GCA_004365215.1 Cuniculus paca | reverse complement strand
TATGACAACCAAACAGGCAGTGTGACAAAGAGAGAGGAGCCACAAAGCCTAAAATGTTCCCCACTTGAGCCTTTGCCAAGAACTGCGGCAGACCCCTGATCTCGGCGGTCAGCTGGGTTTCACCCTTCCCGGGGAAAGAGAGGGGAGATTTCCACGGCATGCTACTCAGACGCTGGACGGACTCCTCCGCGTAGAACTCTGTAGGCAAGGAGCAGCCGAAACAGTGATTCTGCAGTCATTTCATCCATGTGTTTTCATTTTCCCCTCGCTCGTGTCCTTTGTCACCTGAGAAAGCTTTCTACCCCAGGGAGGGGAAATCTGTGCCAGTTTTCACCAAGGCAGCACATCCCAGAACCAGGCTTTAAAAAGAGAGATTTAAAATTCTTACCACATCCAGGGTGAGGGTTGCTACTTCCAGGAAGCAACACAGATCTCCACACCCTTTCCCAGTTACACTCTAAACAAACCATGTTTTTCTATATATGGGAGGGACTTTGTGGCCCTGGCTTAAAAGAAACTGCATATAGTTTATGCTGGGAGGCCACCGCAGAAACCCAAGTCTGAGGATGACCAAGGCCCGTGTATAAAATGGCCCCGGCTGTATGTGCACATAACTTCTGCACGCATGTCCTCCTGTGCACTTACATCATCTCCAGTTATAATATCTAATACAACGGAAATGCTGCGTAAAGAACTGTTATTCTCTATCGCTTAGAGAACAGGAAGAACAAGTCTGTATATATTCATATTCAGCACAAGCAGATTTTCTGTTTGTGTTTTTGTTTTTATTTTTGTTTTGAGACAGGGTCTTGCTAAGTCACTAAGTTACCCAGGTTGGGCTCAAACTTGCCATCCTCCTGCCTCAGCCTCACAGAGTCCTAGAATTACAGGCATGCACCATTATGTGTGGCTCGTACAGTTTTGAAAAAGTATTTTCCATTAATAGTTAATTGAATCCTCAGATGGAAAACCCACACTACAAAGCACCTACTGTTTACTGAAGCCACCCTCCTGGTCACTCTTTAGACATTTATTCACTTATTTATTTGAACCAGGGATCAAACTCATAATCTCATGCTTGCCAGGCAGGTGCTTGTGCTGCTGAGCTAAATCCCCAACCCCTTTAGACCATAATTTCTAGTTAATGCTGGCTCCCGAGGCTGTCACTGCATTATTTCCTTACTCTCGGGCTAAAAGTTGATCTTCTTGCTTTTGCTCAATTTTTCCCCATAGCCAGTAGTGAAGAGAAAAGTGGTATTTAAAAAAAAATCATCAGAATAAATCCACATAAGAAAACGGGGAAACTACTCATCACCTGATAAACTTGTAGTTAGTTGCTTTGTTCTTTCTTTGATTCATTCTCATTTATTCATTTGATGGATAGCTAATGAGCCCCTAAAATATGTCAAGCATTGACCTAAATTCTAGGCACAAAGAAGATAATAGAATAGTTCTTCGAGCATTTTCTACTTTCCAGGGCTATATTCTTATGTGCAGACAGGTAATATACAAATAAATGAACACAAGTTGCAAATTGTGATCAGTGCTAGGAAGAAACCCACCAGGGTGAAGTTATAAAGACTAACAAGAAACCCACTTAGAATTCTCACTGTTTAGCATAGTACCTGCTCCAGAAAATATGTGCCTTTTTTAAAAAGTTATGACTGCTTGTAAAGGCAAATATTTAAAATGCTGTGTTTGTTGTCACTTCTTTATGACCATGGAAGAGTGGCTTTGATTTGTAGAACAGAACTAAAAGGCGGTGAGGAAAGGCCTAGGAGGCATTTCTTCCCTTCATGGAGATTATGATGGACAGGACAACAAATTCTCCCTCATGAGCATTTGCAGTGACAAGACAAGCACTGTAGGAACGTCAGTCTTGGCAAGCTGACTTGGAAATCAGAAGCTGGCAGTTAAGAGAACAGGAGCTTAAGTGAGGTGTCCTGGGTCCAGCATGAGATTCCGGAGCTTACTTGCTATGTGATATCTAGCAAGCTCTGAATGTCAAGCCTCAATGTCTCAACTGCAAGCTACATAGAAGAGTAATACCTACTTCTTGGTACTATGACAAGGGTTCAGGGAATTAACATAATAAAAACCGCTTAGCACAGAGCCCTGAGTCTTGTACACATTCAGTAAATGACAGGGTCACTTAGAGTCTCTGTGCTCCTCTTTTCTTGTATGTGTAATGACAATAACAATGCCAATCTCCCAGAGCTGGCAAATGGATTCTGATGAATTGATCCACAACAAGTACCTACACCATTACAGTCATGAAGACTCAGCAAGTTTTAGCCCTGGTTTAGTTACTATTATTATTTATCACATTCACTGATGACCTACCCCATTTTACAGGCAGAAATAGTGGATTTGAATGCTAGATATCTGAGTAAAGGCTGCAAAGGAATAAGATTAGCTGACAAAGACTTCCTGCCCTGTACCATTGTTGTGTTTGCAGTAATTTTCCTGTATCATTTCATTCATTTCAGCAAATGATCTAGGTGGTATTCTGCATGCTGTCTTTAGATAGAACTCCCTGAAACAGATATTCATATCATCCCATTTTTAGACAGAGGGAAACAGTCATGAAGATTATCAAGTAATTTATCCAAGGTCACACAGCTAACAAATGACCAAGCTGAGATTCAAACTATCTGACGTCAGGCTGTCGCACATACGCGTCCCAGTGACAGTATGTCTCAAAGCATGGTTCCCAGACTACCCGCATTGGGATTGTTTGAAATTCAGAGTATGTATTTCACCTTCATTCTCTGAACCTGAGACTGTGTGTGGCAATTAATTTAGTGCGTCAGTCGGAGACATCTTTGGCTTCCCTGCAGAAGAGAACATGGGATATTCTTGGGCATACATCCTCACGAGTCGCCAAAAGAGCTCCAGCAAATCAACAGCAATAGGATTGCCAGTTCACAATCCTTCACGGTGAAATGAGAGATAACATAAGGAATGAAGGACAGACAGAAGGGGAAGAAAAGAAAGTAATCCACAAACTATACCCCCTCCATGCCCATTTGGAACCACCGACTTTATACAAGCCAATCAAGGGGAAATGAGTTTAGCAATTGAGTTTAGGGAATACTGCAAATAATTCTGCCTTTGCCCACCTTCATGGAGTGGCTTAGAATACCCAAAAGATAAACGGTCTTTATGTAAGTTCTTTATTTTAACCAACAGTTTAAGTCAGATCCTTGGAAAGCACTTTGAGTTCCAAGAAGAATCAAGTTAGATAATAACAAGAGGTTATTAAGTGTAGGTTCAATTTCACCTTTCCCACTTTTTCTCTGAATTACTTTCCTCTCCCTCATTCTCAAATGACATTTTCATTTTATTCTTACATTTGGGTTTGTTTGGACTCTTCCGCCTGCAGGAGTAATGCTTTCTTACGGTTTCTTCCCTGACTTGTGTTTTATTTATTGTACTTCGCCCCCCATTAAGCTTCTCCCTAGGAAAGTTGTATCTGGGTATTGCAGCCTCACGCTCTCCTGACCCACCACCAGGCAATGAAGGGCAGCTGTCCTCATTATTTTGCCATCATTCTCCACTTGCAAGAACCATGCAGCTGCAGAAGGGGAGGGAAGAATAACTGAATGCTTGATTGAGTTCAGTATCCAGCTGATACAAACGACAGCAACAAGACACCATGCTCGCGTTTACAATTCTACCCTAAACCCACTCACTCTGTTGCAAACAACTTTAGAATCATTGTTTGCTGTGAGTGTGGCCTCTAAAGCTAACATAGCCAGGTATGGTGGTGCACACCTGGAATCCCAGCACTCAGGACGTTGAGACAAGAGAATCACTGTGATTCGAGGCCTGCGTGGGCTACAAAGTGAGTTGAAGGTCAGCCTAAACTGCACAGTGAAATCCTGTTTCAAAAAGACAAATATATACAAACACACACACACACAGATAAAGCTAACAAAGAGGGCTAGAGGACAGGAGCCCTTGAAACTCAACCCCAAGAATTTTAACTGGATACACAGTATCCCAGAACTATTGGAGAAACAATTTGATAAATCTTTTTCAGTGCCAACATTGCCACTACCAATCACTATGGCATCACACCCATGAGAGGAGATGACATTTTCTCATGGGTTACATATTTGGGGTCTTGCTCACCATTTGTTAGTTCGTGACTTATATAACCACTAAATGGTGATATAAATGGCCTCAGCCAGACCACATGATTTTTATTTCTATCTAATAGATATCTGAAACAAATATTGTGCAATCCTAAACAAACAAGTTTTATAAACTGATATCCCCTAAAACAGCATTAGGACTATAGTAGCAAAAGTATCCTCCCCCACCCTATCCCCGTCCAAGGGATTGAGCCCATAGGCTTCAGAATGATACACTGAGCTACATCCCCAGCATTTTGCTTTGGTGCCTTGTTTTGTTTTGTTTTGCTCTTTGTTTTGTTTTGTTTTTTGAGACAGGATCTTGCTAAGTCACTGAGTTACCCAGTTTGCGCTCAACCTTGTGATCCTGCTGCTCCAGAGTTCTGGGATTAGAGGTGATTGGTAAACACATGGCCCTTCAAGCCTACTGTTCCTTGAGGAATGGTGTCAGATCCTAGGCCATGCACGGTGAGATAGGAATGGGAAATGTTTCTTCTTTTCTGTTTTACTCCAGTTCTGTTTGATCATTACATCAATGAAACAGTGCCCTATTTAAGACTCCTCAACCCATCTTCCTAAATTGGATGACAATTGAACAAGTAACATTTTGCTGCTTTGGCCAGCAATAATAATCAATGAGTAATCACCACTTCCCTACAATCAACACTGTGGGTTCACTTTGCTCAAATGGTTGATAGCTAATAAGGAAGAGATTTTTCACAGTGATACTGTGTAAAACAGCAGCTGTTCCTACCCTGGGAATAGGAACATTTAGTGTTGTCCACCAAGAGACCCAGAGTCATTATCCCTTTCTGAACCCAACAGAGAACTATGTTCTCAGTATCAGTGACACAAAACTAAGTCACATGCTGTCCCAGCAGAGGTCTTCCAGTCCATGTTTACCCTGTCAGAGACCAACAGGTACTGTTACTTAAACAAAAGTTCTTCCTCAGAGTTCAGCAGTCTTACTTTCTGTTTGAGGAAATCTAAAGTATCTTTCCTACAGAATGTGGTCTGCCTTACCTAGCAAGCAAGTAACTCAACTTTGTCTTGGACTTAAAGGGTCAATAGACCTATTCTATGTCTTTGATGCTATTACCCCGTTCAATAGATGAGAATGGTATCTCATGAGTTGGGATAACCAATCATCCATCCATCTGTATAGTTCTTCTTTTATCTCTCCAACATAGACTGCAATGTTTCCCAACCTTTTTAACATCATGGCACACTTAAGACAATTTCACTTTGTATTGGAGTAAAACCATGAAACTGTTACAAGAGGAAGACTGGTCTCAAAACTCTTACAATCTCTGTTTCTGGAGCCCCAAAGGCTGAGTGATAAGTATCCCAGCATACCTGTTCCCAATTGAGGACACACATTTGTGGCAAGACCAGTTAAATGGAGAGGCTCCAAGAAGATGTAGAATTAATAAGCATTGTCCTCCCCACATGGCATCTCAGGCCAAGTGAGGACAAACTGTTTGAATTATCTCTGAAACAATGAGTTCTATAGAAATTGAAGGGTGGTGCAGGCACTTAAGAGAAAACCCACCTAATATGGGAAGCTTATTAGAGGTTAGTGAACTTGGCATGTGATCTAAAAGATTTTGGTCAGAGTTCAGCACTGTGAGCAGGCAAACTTGTGGATAGAAAGAGAGCACTGCAAAAAGGGATTAGGTGTACTGATCTGTTCTTTCCTTTGGAGAAACAGCCATGGCATCCAACTCCATACTCTGAGATCATAGACCACTGTAGCACATGTATTTCCCAGCTGTATTTCCAAATATTTAATGTTTCTTCATATCTACATACCATTTGTACATTATCTATTACAAGTGAACATCATTGCCTCATCTGAAAGCATCAAATGCCCACAGGTGGACTAATGTTGCTTCCCTGTCACCAAATGCTTTATACACAAAAGCCACTGCACCAAGTATGCTTATGTAAACTGTATTTTTCAATTCTCACCATGACTCTGCAAAGCAGGTACTGTATGTTCCCCCATTGACAATTGGAAAAACTGAAATTCTGAGACAAGAAGAATTTTGGCCCTGGTCAGAAGCAGCAGTATGAAGCCAGAGCTGCAACTCACACACCATTAGAAATACTCCATGCACTGGGGGACGACTAGAAAACCCAGGACCGCAAGAAGGCCACCATGACCCATGAGAGCATTCCTTGGTCACCAGTGGTTTTTCACCCACTAGATACTCCTCACAGCCAACACTTGCTTCTCTAGAACTAAAACTACAGACTCTGGTGGGTTCTACCTCTGGAAGGTTTTCTCCATGGCTGTCTCGTATTCAGAATGGTAAACTTACTAGAAAGTGTTAAGTTGATAGTGAAATACAAGGACCAATTTCACAAAACCAGGTAGAATCTTGGAATCACAGACTGATCATCTGGAAATGACCTCTGCGAGCAGAAAGATGTAGCTGATCTCGGAAACCAGAAAGATGTAGCACAGTTAGAAAAGATGGAGCCGAGGAAGTCACTTCCTTTTATCTATTTACATTTAAACAGCACTTTAGGGTCATTCTGCTTTCTCTCGTACTAAGAGAGGTAGAAAATAAAATAAAAGCTCAGAAGATCTTCGATTCTCTAGGTGAAAAAACATGTGTGTTGGATCTCCTAGCTAGACCTTTGATCACCTTCACCCTATGCCCACCTCATTACAGGTCCATAAACAGGTTCCACATGTCACAAGTATAATTAAGATCAGAGTGAATCTGGGCTAAGCATGCGTGCTGAGAGCCCCTGAGATAACACAGCGCCCTGTCGATCATTTCTGTCCATCATACTTGCAGATTGAGGGAGAGGCACCCAAGCAGAGGTGCCTGTCCTTTAAATTCCAAAAGCCTGATTTATTCAAGTTGTTGTCGGCTCTGTTGCCATTGCTACTTTTGCATCCACTGACATGCATGCACCCTACCACCTTTTTCTGTCTGAGCTTTATCTTTTGTTGGCACAGACTTGCCCTGAGCACAACTACAATGATCAATAAATGTAGTTGCTTGCTTCTTACTATTGGGTCTACACTCAGAAATTCGCTCCTCATTGTACACAACAGCCCAGACTATTATTGGACCATTGCACAGCAACAGTGTAGTCCTTCGGCAGCGTTTGCTCAGGCACTAGGATTTCACCTTTCCTGGCAGGGTTAGTCACAGCTGGGCCCATTACAGTCACCAGAGGGCTTCTTAGCAGTGCCCCACCCCCACTGTTGCTGAGTCTTGGGACTTTGATGGCTCCCAAAGTTTGTGATTCTAACAACTTTCCAGATGATGATATGCGTGCTGGACCAACACCACACTTTGAGATTCACGAAGAGGTCCAATTTGAAAGATGGGGAAACGGGACATAGCAAGTAAAATGATTTGCCCAAGGTCACACCGCGGTTTGTGTATTTGGTTAGTTTTTGGAGGTACTTGAGACTGAACCCCGAGCCCTTGGCACAGAGCTATATCCCCAGCCCTTTTTAAAACTCTTGTTTATCTTGGGACAGGGTCTCACTAGGTCCCTAAATTGCCCAGGCTGGGCTCAAACTTAGAATCCTTCGGCCTCAGCCTCTCAGAATGCTGGAACTTAGGTCTGCACTACCAGACCCAGCTCATATTGCAAGTATTTGATACAGTCCAGTCTTCTTTCTTTAAGCAAGAACTCTCTCTTTTACCCAAAGTTTATATATATATATATATATATATATATATATATATATATATATTCTTTTTTTTTTTTTTTTTTTTGCGGCACCAGGGATTGAACTCACGACCTTGCGCTTGCTGGGCAGGCGCTTAGGCCGCTGAGCTAGATCCCCGGCCATTCATTCATTCTTTATAACAACAGAAAGCTGCCCATCACCACAATAAATGGGTTGAGGGAGGGAGTGGTTGCCATGAAAATCAGAGAATGACCGTGCTTCCCCAGTGCTTCACTCTTTAAAGAGCACTCTTGTGCATTCTACTTTGCTCAAGATCAACTCCAATAAAGTTTGGGAAACCCCTGTTTGGAGTTGGATATCCTGGTGCTCCATACAAAGTTTAAGACTCGTGTTATTTTTCTATGTGATTCTCAGGATCTGATCCATCTGTCAGAGGGGGAAAAAAAAAAAGAAGCTTTTGTCCAGCTCAGGTTTGGCCTTGGGCTGTCAGTCCCTCTTCTGGCCTCAGGCTTTTTGACTTGTAAAGTAAGAGTGGTCTCTAAGGGGCTTCTTTGAGATCCAACTCGCTGCAGAGCAGAGAAAAGGCAGAAGCCACAAGTCTGGACCAAAGGAGGCCTGAATGACAATGAATGCTGTGGAAATGACACTCCCATTACAAAGAACTGCTGGGAAAGAAACGCAGTCCCTGGAGGACAATGTGGCAGTGAGCAATGTAGCGCTGATGGTGGGGAACAGAAGGCAGAAGAGTATGGAGCCATTGGGGATGGATCCAAACAGATAGGGACAAATGAACGAGCACATTAGCAGTGACTCATTCTGTTTACCCTACTTCCCCTTCCTCCAACAAATAAATGGATTTGTGACCCGCGGAGGATTCTTTAAGACCATTTTCATTTATAATGACTTTTCCTTCATGTTTGCTGAAAAGACCAAAGAGTCAACGGATACTTAAGTATTTGTACAACAAGAAAAGATGCTGTGAAGGGCCACAGTGTACTGCTCATTAAAAGAAAATTCACTCCCTGAATAGCAACCAAACATATGCCAACCAGAAACATCATGAAGCCCAGTTCGCCCCCATTTGGGTAAAAGGATAAAACTGTCAGAAGAGTACAGTGCTATCATTTCAGGATTAACATCTGTCAAGGAAAAAAACCAAGCTAGCATAGGTGCATAATCTGTCGGAGAGTCAAGGTCAGAAGTGAGCAGGTCCTTATATTATTCATCTTTCTACAGGTACCAAAAGATTCCATCTAGCAGATGGAGGCTTTTAGCATAAAATAAGCTCCTGTGACTGCGTTTACTTACAACTACGAGAAATATATGGCTACAGACGGCCATCTGTTTCTTAATTTTAAAGTAGAGAGGAAAGAAAGTTTTCTGACTCTAGTTTGTGGATTAATTCAACAGTCGTTATTATTTTTAAGCACGGACATCATTAACAACTGCCGCACAGGCATTGTGTATGTCTAAGGTCTATGCATATTGTATGAGGGTTTGTGCTAAAATGATAATTCTAGGTGTCAACATGCACATCTCAATAGCCCTTTAACAAAAGGTGGCTGCTTTTGCAAATTAGCAACTGAACACCCATTCCTGTTAAGAGCTCAATTTTCCTTCCTGCATTCTTTATTTTTCTCTGAGTGATACAGTCATGCAGAAATGGAGCTGTTTCTGGAATAATAGAAGACAAAAGCTAAAGGGATTTACTGTTTTCTTCCTGAGGCTTCCAAATCAGACCAAGGAAATTAAGAATAGAAAGTGAGGCCCTGACATCAAAAAGATGTGCACCTTGTGAGCCCTTAGGAATTATTACACTAAGCCTTCGTTTTAGTCAGTGTCTTCATTACTAGGACAAAATACCCAACACCCACAACTTGAGGAGGAGAGGTTTATTTGGGCTCACAGTGTCAGGAGCTTCAGTTCATGGTGGTCAGCTCAAGCGCAGAAGTGGCACAGCAGAAGGGCCTGGGTAGAGGGGAGCTGTGCATGTCAGGGTGGTCAGGAGGCAGACAGAGAACAGAAGATCCGAGGAGGATCCAGTGATCTGCCAATAACCAGGCCTTATCGCTTAATGGCAAGTTGGGTATCAACTCATCCGTGGACTAAGTGAATGCATGAGCACAGCGCCCCTGTGATCTAACTGCCTTCCACGCACCTGAGGCTTTGGGGAAACACACCAGATCCAAATCATAGCAGCCTTGATGCAAAGCATCTTTTCCAAACTGCAGAGAGACAGACCCTTGGATCTTCCCACATGGCCACTTCCCACACCAACTTCACGCAGTTGTGGAGATGAGGCCTGGAAAGCTCAGCCAGGGAAGGAACACCAGGAAAGATGCAGAGCTTGAGACGAGAGTGAAAATTAAGGATCACTGAAAAGCATAACGGGAGATGTTACTAGACCAGAAGAACGAGCACCAACCTGATGCCAAGGACAAGAAAAGCCTCAGCCCGCAGATCTCAGTCCCCATCTCTCCTGCCAATGTGTCATGGTGCACAGGAAGCTCCGAGCACCTCCGCCAGTTGTGCCCTTCACTTTCTGGAGTAAAAAACCGCACAGCAAAAGAAAACTGACAAATACCCATGCCACAAACTCCAGGGGGCCTCACTGGAAACTCAGAATAGGACTGAGCTAGTTAGTTGCTATTTTGACTTCCCAAATGTCAATTTTAGGAATCAGGCTACAAAGCAGTCTATGAAGACCAGAAACAAGGACAGATCCCAGAATAGATCCCCAGACTTCTCTTCTCCCCAACAGAGAATAACCAGATAGACCCAAGAACCCAGCACCCTTTCTTTCTCAGGGTCCCCATAGCCAGGCAATGATGTAGGCAACACTAATAAACTAAAATGGTTTCATTTTTCTATTGTAGATGTACAAATCTGTAATAACATTGAGAAATGAAATTCCCTCAACAAGTTTTTCCCTTCTTAAGCCAAAGTAACAAATGCAAAAGACAAGTCTGCCTGCTTTTCAGTGGTGCAGCTCTTCTCCAGTTGCTATAAGAAGGGCATGTGCTAAATGGTCCCACCTTTTTAGACACAGTATTAGGGCCAAGCATTTATTTTGTGTTTTCTTATGAGAAGGTCAGTTGGGTGCTACCACCACAAGAAGAAAGGACAGGAGAGAGGGAAAGGAGGGGAAGGGGAAGGGGAGGGAATGAGGCAGGGAGGAGGGACAGGGAGAGGGAGAGGAAGGGGAAAGGGAAGGAGAAAGAATCTGGAAGCAAAGTTTGTGACATTTAGAGGTGCTAGAGCCAGGAGGCACAGCATACCCCCAAAAAGTCTCTTGAGAATTTGACTCTTTGCACTTGGGAGTATTGTGAGAAGGAACATTCCGAGGATTGACATGATGCCTGCATGCTGTCGGCGCTCTCCCTGCCTCTAAGCCTATTTCCAGTGTCCATGCTGCCCCAGAACCTCTCCCCACTTCCTACTTCCCTGGAACAGAGTCCTTGGTTCCAGCAGTTAACAGAAACTGCTTGATTTCAAGAGACTGGGCCCCACCCCAGATGTAGGAGGTGGGGTTGTAGAGGGTAGCATACTAGGGCAACATGACTGGAGGAAAATCCTCTTCCAAATAAAAAAGCAAAGCCTTGTGAGGAGCACAACTGGAGCTCTTCTCCATCCTTCCTGCTTCCTGGGTAGACACAGTGTCTGGAGCTACAGCAGCCTTCTTGCAGCCATGAGGATAAAAGCCAATATGCTAAGTGCTAACTAAGGGTGAAAAAACAGAAGACTGCAGAAAACTTGAGCTTGGTGGGTGGCCGCCTACTTCTGCTTTTTTAATTTTAGTACTGGGACTTGAACCCAGGACATTCACACAAACCACATCCTCAGCTCATTTTTATTTTTATTTTTGTTGTTGCTGTTGTTTTTTTTTTTGAAACAGGGTCTCAGTAAGATGCTAAATTGCCCAGGTTGAACTTGAATTTTCAGTCATTCTGTCTCAGCCTCCCAAAGCTCTGAGATTACAGATAGGCACCAACATGCCCAGATACTTCTGTACTTTAACGTGAAAAAAATAAAACCCTAGGTTTAAGCTTCCATGTGCTCTGTTTACTATTACCTACATTCAGATTTTCCAAAATGATATTCTCTATCCTATCAGTTAATTAAGGTTGGCCATCTTTAATCAAAAGCCTCAAATAATTGAAAGTTTAAAGAAGAATTTCTGGCTCAGGTAAAAGATATCCAAGGCAGACATCCAAGGAAAAGTGTAGCTCCATTGTCATCAGGGCATCTTACTGTTTCTCTCATTTTGTTTCACCATCCTAGCATTTGACTTCCGTCTTCAAAATTATCTCATGCTCCCAAGACGGCTACTGGAATTCCAGCCATCACAAAGGTATTCCAGGCAGCAGAAAAGAGGAAAATGGAAAAACATATGGGTACTTTTCCGAAATGAGCCAGCACCAGGTATACAGTCAGTCTTAGACGTTCCCCAGAACACACTTGCTTCACAGCTCATTCATCACAGTGCAGTCTTCGGCACAGCCGACTGCAAAACACCATGGCAGTGTATTCTTCTAAACCGCGAGTCACGCCGCCCCAGTGACATCAGCATTGTGTGACATAGAAATAAGGAGATAGTGATTCTCAAGTGGCAGCTGGCAGACTGTTAAAATAAAATGAGTAGATGCAAGCAAAAGGTTTGGCACAGCATGTAATAGACAGTAAGCCATGGGTAGAAGTTGGGGATGGGGTTTCACTTTTGAGTTACGATATAACTGATGGGTCTTCATTCATTAATTCCTCAAACTGCTGTCTGCATACTATCTTTGTGATTGTTCCATATTCCCATATCTCCTATACTATTAATATATCCTTTAATACAACCTGAAGCTGGGCATGGTGGCACACACCTGCAATCGCAGCACTCTGGGAGGCTGAGGCAGGAGGATTGCAAGTTCAAGCCCAGCCTAGACAATTTAAGTGTCTTAGCAAAATCTGGTCTCAAAATACAAAATAACAAAAGAGGTCGCTCAGTGTGAGACCTCCCAAAAACTCAACTTGAGTTTTAAACTTACATATACAATTCCCATACATAGAGACCCAATAGTTCTCTAAACCTACAAAACGTATAACTGGTACTTATAAAACTGTTCAATGTGGATATCATCAACCAGCACCTCCCAGGCCACATTTCTGGAAAACATTACTCAGTTGGCTGCTCTGGGATGAATGAGTGACTTCTTGAGTGACGGCCTCCAGTTTGCCTTGGTCAGGAATCACTTTCCACTGATAATCATTGGCTCCCGTAACACTAACACGCTCCTGGCCAGACTCCCACCTCGTCCACACCCAGGGCTGCCCTGACACACTCAGTCCCTCGAGCTGCTGGCTACACCGAAGATAGTGTCGCAGAAGGCAACTGCTTGCCTGCCGAAGCGTTTCCCAGTGTGGGCTCTGTCCCCAGGGCGTCATTACCACCATTTTCATGCTGTGTGACCTTCAGCAAGTGACCGTGCCTCTCTGTGTCTCAATTCCTTCCTCTGTCCCTACCAAAGGGTATTATGGAGGTCCAGTGGGCTAACACACGTAAAACGCTTCGAACAGTTTCTGGTACAAGACTAACCCTCAGAAGAAGTCAGCTATCATCCTTACCATTACTGCCCTCAAATGACAGTGGTTAAAAGAACAGGCTCTGGTGTTGTGGGAATTGGGTTCAAATCTTAACCCCAATTCATGCTGAATCTGCTCCTGTTGCTCTCTTGTATTTCCCTAACGAACCTATTCTTTCCCACAAGGCCTCATCCCCTGGGAAAGGAGCAAAACCATACAGAAAAGACCCGATCAAATCCACTTTGCCGAAGTGCAAACCAAGAGTGACAGTAGAACTTGCAAGTCTTTGGGCCAGGATCACCCGCTTTAAATAGCAGTGTCGGAGCATAGATTTCCGCAGTCCATCCTGCCCTGACGGAACACAGGCATGGCCTGAATAGCCGGCGCCCGATGTGCAGAGGCTGGGCAGGGAGTGCAGAGGTCCTGGGGGACTTGCACACACTGGAGCGAGCAACAGCTTCAATTCCGCCTCCCTGCTGCTGCCCTTGCCTGCCTCTCACACCAGCCCCGAGACGGAGCCAGGAGCCTGGGACAGGAGTCGTCAGGAGCCCAGGATGGGAGCCCCTGGACGGGAGTCAGGAGCCAGGCAGTCCATGACCCCAGGGGCTGGGACCTTCCGGTTGTCATCCATTCTGCCCCACACATGCTCGTGTTGCTGCTGCACCAGTGCCCAACAGTCCAAAACCTGAGTTTGGGAACAACACGGAGAGAGGTTCCTGGGCTGAACTGGCCACATCCCAGCTCCTGCTCAAGCTGCTGAGGCTCAGACCTATCTCCACCGAGCCCAGCATCAGGCACAGGTCCCCAAGGCAAGACTGACGTCCTTTGTGCCAAGCACCCGCACTCCCAGGTTCCCTCCGAGCCACAAGGGTACCAAAGGCAACTGGGAAGAGACAAACACTGGGCAGCTTCTCTGCTAGCCCTGCTTAGCGGCCGAGTTTCCCTGAACAGGGCTCTTTTCCCATTTGGAGCGGGGCTGCTGGAGGCAGCGCCTACCAGGTACCGGGGGTCACAAGCTGCCTGACACTGTCACCCCGTCACCTGCTGCAGCCCACAGTTCCCCCACCCTGACCTCTCTCACCTCTTCTCCCCACAGAAGCCCTGGCTTGGGAGAGATGCCTTCTCTACTCTGGGGAAGAAACCATGATCAAATTCTTCTGAATTTTCTTCTAAGTATACTAATGACAATAAAAAAGAAATACATTTCCCATCACCCTGCCTTCCTCCCCACACCCTTCCTTCTAAAGCCTGGTTTTCATCTTTCTGTCTTATCCCCGAATCTTATTCTGAATGTCAGAGCTGATTAACATGTTCTATTTTATCCCTGCACTTCTGCTGGAAAGCTCTTCTACCCCACCTCCCACCTAGAGAGATGAATGACTCAGGGTTAGTCTCAGGAGTCAGTGAAGTATTCCGAAGCCCAGAAGAAAGGGCATTTTATATTCCTCAAAATATTTACCCAGTTACATTTATCACCTTGAGAAAGTTTCATGATTTTTTTGAACTTGAGTTTTACTGTCTACAGGAAAGTAGACCATGGTGGTACCAAACCAAAGGGTAATTAGAACTAAAATCTTGTGTGCCTAGAAAGACGTGTAAGCAAATGTTTGCAGCATCCTCGAGCACAATAATCCAGAACTAGAAACAATACAAATGCCCATCAACTGATGAAGGGCAAGCAAGATATTGTGCACCCAAACAATGGAATAGAATACCAGCAATAAAGAGTGAATTACTAGTACATGGCACATTGTAGGTGAATCTCAAAAATAACATACCTCAGGAAAGAAGTCAGCTGAGAAGATTACACATTGAATGGGTCCATTCATTTGCAACGTCCAGAAAAGGCAAATATATGGCAACAGAAAACAAGTCTAGGACTGGGAGTGGATGGTCAGCCAACAGATGCAAGAGAACATTAGGGGGATGCAGAAGTATTTTAAAACTTGACAGAGAGGCTAGCTGCACAACTCGACAGATCTATGAAAGTCACTGATTTGTGTATGAAGAGTGAGCAGATATGTGATTATCAGTAAAGCTATTTTTAAATGGGTCTTATCTGTATGTTTGCACGCCAAGATCCTGTGTGCATTCACGCACACACGCACAGGTCTTGCCTAGATTAAGCACTTTAAAAATGTTGATTACATTGATTACCATAACATTGAAATGCTTATTATTCTTGCCAAACCACTCATTTCACATGTTTTACACGGCTGTTACCCTAAAATAACGTGGGGACTATTTATGTTTATGCTGTTATTTATTTAGCTGTAGCATTTATTATCAAGCTCTTGGTAGTTTCAGAAATTCTAGGAACCTTGCAGAAGGTTAACCAAGGTTCTCATTTTTTTTAATTGTATTTTAGAACCAAAGGCAAATATGTTAGAGAATTATCAGAATTCTCCGCTGCACTTTTGCCTGTTGAGAAAGTCAATTTTCTAAATCATAATACTTGAGACTAAAATTAAATAAATAAAAATGAAAGCACTCTGCACACCTGCTTGGTTCAGGTGCTGCAGCCTTTTTATAGAACGTTAATATTTATACCCTTCTCCTGGGCGAGCGTAAAAGATGCTCCTGCCTTCATGTTTAAAAGCAGACGTGCATCACCTACTTAGAGCTCACAGCTACTTGCTCGTACCCAGGAGGCAGTGTCTGCTTTCGCAGGGATACCGCTGAGATGCGCGCACTTCTTGTCAGCCAAGCACGCAGCCTACACTCCACGTTCTTTCCAGAAAGCAGCTCGTTCAGGCCACACTGGTGAGACAGATATTCCAGCCTACCACCGCCAGGGTCCAGGGCTTCGTTAGGCTTTCTCTCCATTTAGCCACTTCCATCACTTATTTTGTCCCCCAAACTCATCCTCTAGCCAGCTAGGATCTACTTACCTGGTCCCCTGGTCTTTACCCACTTCTCACCATGGAGAATATAGTCCTGCCATCACCAAGTGCTTGGTGACCTGACTGAAGATTTCCTCCTCTTTCCCTCCTGCTCCCCCTTCCCCTCCTCCTACTCCTCCTTCTTACCTTTCCTCCTTATTTTTTTGTTTTGTTTTTCTTTTTTGTTTTTGAGACAGGGTCTCCTGAAGCCACTAAATCGCGCAGGCCAAGCTCAAGCTCAAGACCCTTACTGGGATTACCAGTATGCACCCCCGTACCCAGCTCAGCTTCTAATTCTGAGATCCCTTGGTACTTACTGCACACTGGGAACTCCCAGCACTGCCCATGCTTCCAAGCTGCTGGCTGCCCCTTAAAGAGATCTTAGTCACTCTCCAAACCCTGCCTTCTTGTCCCCAGAGACCTAAAAAATGAGGACAGCAAGACAGCTAGTTAGCTTCCCTAACTGTCTCCAGAGCGGAGCTACCATTACTGATAATCATCATCAGAGAGGTTGATGGAACTGAAAAGCGACCGTCCCTTGAAAACCATCTTGGCCGCCACTCCTGGGAACCAGGCCTGGGAAGGGGTCAGCTCTGGCCAGATGCAGCTGTGCTGTGGAGCAGGCAAGATACTGTGCTGCTTCGAAGAGTAGAATACAGTGGTTTTATTTTTAAAAAAAAATAGGTAAGAGGACTGTCTTGGTTACTTTTCTCTCATTGCTGGGACAAAATACCCAACCCTCAAAATTAGGGAAGGAAAGGTTTATTTAGCTTACAGTTTATGGAAGTTTCAGTCCATACTCAGCTGGATCCAAGGCATAGTGACACAGAGCAGAGGGCAACAGGTCATGGAGGTAGAAAACAGCAAAAGCAACAAGAGCAAAAGGGACTCTTTCAATCCCTTGTATTGCATGTAGGGCACAGCCACTTCACCCATAATCCCAACATTGGACCATGAGTCATTCATAAATTCTAGAAGCCTGCCCCCATGACTGCATGAGGCTTTGAGGGGACATCCAGACTCAAACCATAACAATGACACAGGCGATCTTTTTGAAACAGCAAGCACACAAGATACATTAGCAGAAGAGAAAAGAGTTTTAATTGTTTAAAATCACATTAAGGTATCACTCTTGTTTTAATACTGAGAGCCTTTGACAAGTCGTCCCACATTTGTGGCTAGAAAAATATGAAAACACTGGAACTTCTTGTAAAAAGAAAGTAATGCCAGAGATTTAGCTCAGTGGCCTAAGTGCTTGCCTGGCAAGCGTGAGTTCATGAGTTCGATCCCCAGTACAGAAAGAAAGAAAGAAAGAAAGAAAGAAAGAAAGCTAGAAAGAAAGAAAGAAAGAAAGAAAGAAAGAAAGAAAGAAAGAAAGAAAGAAAGAAAGAAAGAAAGAAAGAAAATGTGGAAGTTAATGTGTCTACCTCAGCTGCAAGGATTTGACAGACACTGAAAGAGGGAGGCCACTGGGGGCCAGGCGAATGGGAACTCCAAGCATTTCCTGAGCACCTCTTGGATTGCATGGCTCTCCATTAAGAAGTAACAACTTCCCCTGGGAACCAGCACCCTCTCTCACCAGAACCACAGCAAGGGGCACCTTATGGCTTTGTGAAAAATTCAGGCACCCCTTTCACCTTGCATATGGCAGCTCAAGACGCTTCTGAAGTGTAAGTTGGCCTGCGTTGTTCCCATTTGCAAGGCTTCCATCACACCAGGAGTAGAATCCAAAGTACTGTACTAACTGTGATGACCTACCTGGCCCTTGCTGAGAGATCCTCCTCCCCTACTGCTCTAAATTCCTCCCCCACTGCTCCGCACCTGCCCTGCTCCATTGCAGCCCCTTTTACCTTCACACTGCATCAGTCATCCCACATACATTCCTGCCTCAGGACCTTTACACCAGCTATTCCCTTTACCAGAACTCTCCTCCCACAGAGACCCACAAGGCTGGTCTCCTGCTCCAGTCAGTCCTTATTCAAATGTCCTTATATCAGGGAATCCATCTACATAAACTAATACACATACAAAGTCATTCTCCATTCTCTCTCCCCTTCTTCACTGATTCCTTTGTCTTACATGCTTGATTTTTCAGCCTTAATCTCCCTCTAGAATACAACCTCGAAAAGCAGAGACTGCACCTCTTTCTGCATCCTTGTGGTAGTAGCTTCAGTGCCTAAAACAGAGGCTGGCACCTAACAGGTGCTTAGTAAATAATTGTTGGATGAAATCATCACTCAATGAGTGAGAGAATGTTAGGTGTTAAAGACACAGAGAGATGCAAAGCTGTAGATCCCTGCCCTCCATGAGCTCACCCTCAGTTCTGGGTTAGGTCCTTTCTCCTCTGGAACAAACCAAAATTAAAACTGAGTCATGCAAGGTACCTGTTTCCCACATTCACAGTTGAAAAATGTACAGCACTTAGCATCAGAGGTGGTTTGTTAAACCATCTGGTATGTCATCTGATAGGACTAATTTAGACAACTACTTTAAGATTCTGCATCTCCTTACAAACCAATACATCATCATGGGTCAGAGGTAGTCACATTACTCCTCTGCTGGTGGTGGAAGAAAGTGTCTAGAAGTTATTTAGGATCTGATAGGTGACACTGTCCTCAAACGTTAGTTCCAAAAAACAGGAAGTGAACCATATTTAACTCTAGTTACTGCAAGGTCAACAAGATGTACGGTTTGTCTCATGTAAAATATCTCCACTTGTAAGAGATTCCCTGGAGAGGTAGACAATAGTCAATAACCTTTCTTCCATGAATGCAAGCAAAATCATCATGAGTATGAGGAGTGCAGTTTGCTCATTAAGTCAGTGTAGCGTGTCATGCAACCAGCGTTTGCAATGCTTTCTCTCACTCATGAATTGTTTTAACAGAAATAACCTTATGGAGACATTCTCTCTCACCGTATCTCCTTAGGGAATAAACTGATTTTAAAAACACCCTCCAGAAATAGATCGTTGTTTGTATTATTTATTCCCTTGGTTGGCGTCTGCCTGGACATTGGACTTAGGACGTAACGATTTTTAGCACTAATGAGAACTTGTTGGTGAAATATTAACCAACTATCCTATACCAATGCTCTTGCAAAATCTAACTTGGGACATGCTTCTCCAACTTCCCATTAAAAAAAAAAAACTTACCTAAAGATCTTATGTCAGACCAAGTGGAGGTCTAATGGGAGAAATTCCTTTCTAAACTTGAAAATTTAAGTCTCAGGGGTAGAACTCAGAGTCTTCCGAGTTGATCCTGTGTGGTTCGGCGTGCCATCTCTGTCCATGCCCAGAGGCTGACCTGTACGCGCTCCCGTCCCCCGGGCGAGGAGCATGCACAGGGAGAATCTCCAGGCCCAGCAGGGAATGCGAGGCCTCTCCATCGGGAATCACCCCTCCGGTCCTCCTGAGGATGCCTGCTATGGGGACTCTCAGGTTCAGTCTTTTCTGGACCAGTAACGACAAGCACTCTGCTACCAACCTCGTATCAAAATTCTTTCCCAGCAAGAGTTTTGTTTGGAGCCAGGCGTGGTGACCCATACCTACAAGCCCAGAACTCTGGGAGGCCAAGGCAGGAGAATGGAAAGCACAAGCCTGGCCTGGGCAACTTAATGACTTGAGACTCTGTCTCAGAATAAAGGGGTGGGGGTGGCTAGGGATATAGCTCAAGAAGGCCCTAGATTCTGTTCCCATAAGTGAAACACACGAGAGAGAGAAAGAGAGAAAGAGAGAGAGAGAGAAATTTAATTCTATCACACAGAGAGTCAGAAGGCTACAGAATGCTTGGTAAGGTGGCCCTTTTGGCAAAGAACATCACAGAGGGAGGACTCAACTGTGTGCTCCTGACAGTAGAAACTCCATTAAGGGGTTTAGTTTTTAACCCCTGAAAGCCAAATCTCTACTCTAGCTAGGCTGAGGGTCCCGTGCTTTTCTTGCCCTTCGGATCCGAGCCTGGGGTCCTCCTTAGGAGCAGGACTCTTCCCCGAAGGACATGTGAGTTCACCTGGCCCAAAGAGCAGGTAGCAGACTGCAGGGCAGGACAGAGGGCTCCAGCCATCCACCAGCCAGCACCTCAGGAAGGGCTATGCAGATTCATCAGCCTGAATTTAGCAAGTTAACGACTATCGACACCGAAACACAGGGACGGAGGGTCTGTGAGAGTGAGGGAATGAAAAGTGTTCTCTGACGTGTCAGTGGAAGACCCAAGACAGAGTACTCTAAGAACATTCAGAATCTCAGGAAAGGAAGACAGAAAAGGAAAGGACATAAACAAGATGTTAAAGGAGCCACAATTGTAAGAAAAGCTAGAGGTTAAAAGTGCTGGGGGAATCTCTGTTAGGTCTATAGCCTAATATATTTATATGGAATACATACAAAATATTATGTATTATATACTTTACTATATTTAGCACCAACAAATCTTGTGAATATCATGCTAGGGAAAATGCAAACATTAGGGAAGGAATTTATAGTGCTCAAAAAACTTATATACACATAAATACCCCAAGGGTAGTTGGTGATCCCTGGAGACTGTGATTTTACATTTTTGTTGTTTTTTTTAACATCAAAAAGAAAAAAAACAATGATACAAAATTTCAAAATAAGATAGCAGGAGAGTAACAGTGATTAATACATTGAGTATTGTTATCTTCAAAGTAGTTGCTCAGATTACAATGTATAGGCATGAAACAATGATCAAATGATATAACCATGAAACTTTCTTTTCAATTAACTAATACAATTAGTAGTGTAACCGTCTTAACTATCTTGTATATTTATGTATTTTTTCCTTTTCCTTCCCTTCTTTTCTTCTTTCTCCCATCCCAGTTGTTCTTTCCTTTTGAACAGTTTCTTCCCATTTTTCCAATATCTGCTGTGCATTTTGGATTTTATGTACTCTTTCAGCTTCTTAAAGTAGGGAGACGATCTGATGTTCACACATGAGAGTTTGATTTATTTCACTTCTGAGTATGGTCTCGAGTTACATCCATTTACCAATAAAAGTCTCAACTTTATCCTTCTTTATAGCTGAGTAGTACTCCACTGTGTAAAAATACCACAGCCTTTTTATCCATTCCCTGGTTGATGGGAATTTGGGTTGTTTCCAAGATTTAGCTGTTACAAATTGTGCTGCTATAAATATGGGTGCACATATAACACTGGGATATGATGTTTTTAATTCTACTGGGAAAGTACCCAGAAGGGGAACAGCTGCATGGAATGGGACCTCCAATCCTAGTTTTTTGAGGAATCTCCACACTGATTTCTGCCATTGTTCCTGAGACCATGGTCTTTTTTCTGTCTCTCTAAAATGTCC
>RJWT010013766.1:0-21525 GCA_004365215.1 Cuniculus paca | reverse complement strand
AATTTATTCTCTGTGATTTTTGACAAAACATGGAACAATTGCATCTCCAAGTTTAAAGGTCATACTCTCATACAGTATAAGAATTCCTTCAACACACTACTTGACAATTTAGTTCATTTATTTAGATGTAAATTCACATTTCTATGATAATGCACTTAAGACTTCCAGTTCTAACTCTGATTAAACAAATTAGAAGATATGCTTATGAGTGAGATACCTTTATTCTGCATGTATGATTTATAGTATTTTAATTCATATTTTCTTTATAGAGTGAAATTATTTAAAATGGTAGAAAATGCTAAAAACCAGTAAGAGTAATTAGCATGTATACATTTCTAATGCCCTGTACACTGTACTTAAAAGTTCTCTTTTAAAATGTTAATATATTTGTTGATACTTTAGTAGTTGCAAATGAGTCTTTGCTAGCTTTCCTCCTGATTCTAGCATTTTGCCTAATTCTGATTTCACGCATCGGAAAATTCTGAACAATCCGTGTCTTGGAGCGCATCATGTACTAATTTTCCTCTGACAACCTTGTAATGGGAATTTGAACAGTTATTACATTTTTCTTGTTAAAATCAGTGGGAAAAGTATTCCAAGTGTTTACAGCTCTCTAACCTTGCCTCAGTGAGGTGAAATTTGATGTAGCTATTTCCTTTTACTTTGAAATCTCATTTTTAATAACACTGTTCCACACTCAGTACTACATGTTTCATCTGTGAACTCACTCACCTTTGGAAAGATGGGCCATAATCCTAGCAAATCCTACTTTGCTCCAGTCAGTGAGGGGTTGAAAAGTAGTCTTTTTTAATTACTTATACTCTACCTAGCAGAGTCTGCACATGCTACAAGGGAAATGGAAGCAATAATAAAACTACCTTTTCTTTTTGGGAGAATTTTCTTCTAGAAAGACTTTTATAATAAGAACAGCCCTTGACTTACACTTGGCAACTTCCATAAACTAATGATTTTTTCCCAACTTATCTACAAGAGGTTACAGAGATCTTTAAGTTACAGTCAATGAATGTAATAGTAAAATTTATGAAGTAAATGGAATTTATAAAAGCATTTACCAAGTCACAAAATTTATTTTTATTTTACTTTGTTAAATAAAACTGAAAATTTTGCAATTATTTGCTTCTCATGCATTAATTTTAACAATCAACTCTGAGAAGACAGGGAATAAAATGTTAATTTTTAAAATGAATAGTTTTGAGATATCTTAGCGTACTTAAAAGTACAGAAGCAGCAAATTCTAGAACCAGTAGTCACACAGAATACCTTTTGGTGAGTACTCATTAGAAACCAAGTATTATACTAGGTAATTTCATGGAGTTCAATTCTGGATTCATTGAAGAAAAATACAGTACTGTAAAGTATTATTGGTATTAATTCTTAGGTGAATGCAACACTTGATTTTAAGTAAATTGGAAAGATAAATAGACTGTTATTTTCCTTTAAAGAGAGTAGGCAAGTGATAATAAGCATCAAGTGATGGAAACCTCCATCCTTGCTTCATCTTACCTGCCATTTTTGCACCAGAATCTGGTAGTGTTATTCTCTAATTAAGACATCCATAATATTCTAAGCAAATCATTAATAAATCCCCTCACCTTTTTAGACCTATGTGAGTGTTCTTCACCGTATCTGTACCTAGAAGGTTCATGTTGTACTTCACATGAAGACACACTACTTTACACTAGGTAATATGAACTAAAGAAAGATGTGTGCTTGCATTAGCTCCAAACATAGACAGGACAGTGTATCTTGCACTGATTTTGGGTGCTGTCATCCTCATTGTAACTGGAAAAATAGGTTTTCATACTGTCTGTTTTGCAATTCAGGGAACTAAGCCTCAGCAGTTACCTAATTCAGAGGGATTGCTTAAGCCAAAAGGGCTGCCTGAGCTGGCCTGGCATTTCTCTGCTGCTGGAGGAGAGGGATGGAAGACTGGAACACAGCAGTTATTTAGCTTTGAACTTCAGCTATTATTGTCATATCTCTGTCATGAAGAACATTCCACACAGCAGAACACCTGGTTTCCAGCGAGTGTTTGTAGAAGAGAACCACAAGCTGAGACTAAACCAAGAAATATGTTTCATCAGCACAGTCAGAGACACAATGCTCCCTTTGCGGACAAAAAGCAAATTACGGCCTTTATGAGATTTTCACTAAATCAAATAATGGCTTCAGATGCCTGTTTTGTAGAAACTTGCATATCTACCTAGCAAAAGCACAACTCCAAGTGTCTTGTTGGCTTTTGCAACTCCCCAGATAGACCTAGTGAACATGAAGCGTTTACAGGTACAAACCATTGCCAGAGAGAAAGGACTCATTCTGTAAGATGACCACAAGCATAGCACTTTTCCCCTAAATCACCTTACATAAGTGTGGCTTGAGTGGGTATCTAAGAGCTTACTCTCTAAGGTGCTTCTTGCTTCTTTTCCTTATTTTCATTGTATGCAACTGCTAGCTTCCACCCTTTTAAGCTTTTCAGGTCCTTCACTCCCGTCAGAGATCTGCTTCTATCTCAAGACAAAATCCTCACAGCTACCCCTTTGTTTGTATACCGTGTCCAAGGCACCCACAGCAGCAAAGTGTTTCACCTAAAACAGAAATTATAGCCAAGCGTTGTGGTATGTACCCACAAAGCCAGGACTGTGGGAGGCTCTGGCAGGAAGAATCTCATCTGAGCAACTTTGAGAGACCCAGTTTCAAAATAAAAAAATTAAAGGAATATAGCGATGTAGCTGAATGTTAAGGCTCTGGGTTTAGTCTCCAGGACTCAAAAAAAAAAAAAAGTGCAAATTCTTTAAAAGAGAATTTTCTTGGTGAAACTCTTCTCACAACACTGACTACACATTATAACAGAAATTTGATGCTCAATTATGTACAAAATGTATTTAAAATGGAAGTGTATGAGGGAGATTAGCCCACAAATCATCAGGCTTAACATTAATGGACATGATTGAGGCTCCTATAAAGTTCAAGTCAGTGTTGCTGATCAGAAGGCGCTGTCTTGCAAACTGTGGTGATTCACGGACTCAGTTCTCTTGTATGTTGTTCCATTGTCATGTTTATATCAAACTGCAACAAAGCTGCGTGGGAGTTTACACCACACCTGGAATGGCAGCTTTCACACTCAGGAAATCAGAGTAACAGCCAATGAATGACTGTTTTCTAAACACAACTTAGACATTAACAAATGTATACATTGTTTACTTAACATTAATGTGTCATCTAGCTGGTGCACAGGAACAAATGGAAAGGGGTTCTTCTCTAAATATGCAAAACTATTTCTGGAGCATTACCAAAAATTACTTTCCTTAGGAATGGGCATTTTGGAAATGGAAGGAAAAACATTTGGAGAGATGAGAGAAGAGGGGTAAAAAAAGCATGCAAAATGAGGATATCCCTAATACTGCAATTTAAGAAACCAGAGCATATATAATACAATCCTTTATAAACTGAATTCGCAGTTTAAATTATGCATTATATGGGTTAACTTACCATATAACAGAAAAACGGAGATTTTTGCCGTTTTGAAAATGTAAGGATAAATTGTATTTCTTGAGAAGATGGTATGACTATCCAAATTGGGTCACAGGTATTTGCCTATGATGTTATCCTAAACTGTTTGTGGGAACAAATAAAGGAAATAACAATAGCACCTCTCTTTAGTAGAAAACATTATAAGGTATCGTAGTATTTGTACAAAGTGATGTCTCCATTCAGACAAGGTGAAATCAAATATACTACCGTTGTCAAAGATATCTGAAATTTTCTATTGAGCCTTACATTCGAAGAAGTTGTTAGACCCCCTACAAAGTCCAGACACTCTGAAAGCAATGTAATTTTTTTGGCATTTGGAATATATAAAACTACTATTTATATGTAGGTAAAAGCTCAAACAGAAGTAAACAAATTCTCTGAAATTTAGTAGGTTTGGAACATGGTTATAGTGGATTTGGAGTTAATGTTTTCTAAATATAGATTAGACATTAACAAAGTAGACTAATAATGAACTTATACTAATAAAAGTATCCCCAAGACCACTTTTTTCTCCTCCTTGCCTTGCTCACACCCGTTAGTAATTTATAGTTTTATTTCCTTCATGCCAGGTAGCCTGCAGATTTTGAGGAAAATAAAAGCCCCTAGTGTAAAATAAAAAGTTTCTGACAACTGGTAGATAAATTCTTATTTATTAAAAATAATTTCTATCTTAGCATGAGGTCAATAAACTTAATGAAAAAATTCCATGGTATAAACAATATTAAAATAGTCTAATTATGACAATTCAGCAATTTTTTCCAGATTTTGAATCTATACTTCTATTTTTTAAAATCTAAATACGTATTTCTTTGGTTTCTAAAATTAGACCAATGTAAAATGAAATCTAGTAAATGCTTTAGGAATGATTCTGACAACCAATTTTAAGAACTGAATTAAAGGATGAATAAAACCAAATAAAGGTATTACATGTATATCAATGTTTTGAAATGTATTACAGTTGTTGGGTAGTTGATTTGTGGTACTTTTCCTCTGTATTACTATTAAAAAAAACTTTGAACAAGTTCTTGTAAAAAACTTTTATATGAAACATAGCATATAAAATGTAAATCTTAGGGCTGGGGATATAGCTCAGTGGCACAAGTGCCTGGCTGGCAAGCACAAGGTTGTGAGTTCTATCCCCAGTACCAAATAAAATAAAATAAAATAAAAATGTAAATCTTTTCAAAGCTTTAATAATCTAGCAATTATAATGCATAAACATAACATGTAAATAAATATACATGTGTAGGCAAATACATGTGTATAAAATATCAAACTATTCAAAAAAGTAATACAGCATAGTTTATAGGGAAAAGAGTTTGTTTTAGGTGAGTCTGAGTAGGATTGAACATAATGGTGAATATTGGATAGACTTTTCCTTAAAGAAAAGGTCTAAGTAATGTTAGTAAAGGACATTCTTCTAGTCCGACTTGATTACTATGGAAGACTTGTGGAGGGATAAAAGAGTGCAACTATTTCAAAAAGAGTTTGAAGCCATACCTTAGGGCTCCCTAAGACCAGGTTAAACAATGCACTTGCTCTTACAGAGAATACAAAGACATTATGCCATTTTTAGTATTATCTGAAAAATGTTACTGACCATGGATAAAAAGCAAGATAAGAGAAACATTGGAATATTTAAACTTGTGCATCTGAGTTACTTCACTTAACTTTATGGTTTCTAGGTACATCTATTTTCCTATAAATGACTCAAAGGTATCCTTTTCATGACACAGTAGTGCTCCATTGTGTATAAACACCTAATTTTTTATCCATCCCCCTGTTGATAGACACATAAGCTCTTCCCAAGATTTAGCTATTATAAATTGTGTTTCTATCAACATGGGTGTGTACACATCACTGTGGTGTGTCTTTAAGTCTTTGGGGAAGATACCTAGTAGGGAAATAATTTGGTTTAAAGGAATTTCCAGTTTTAGTTTTTTTGAGGAATCTCCATACCGTTTTCCATATATGTTATATGGGTTTACCGTCCTGTCAAAAATGGAACAGGATTCCTTTCTTCCCACAGCCTCACCAACATTTGTTGTTTGTTGATTTTTTTTATGGTAACCATTCCTTCTGGAGTGAGATAGAACTCAGTGTTGTTTTAATTTGCATTTTCCATATGGCCAACAATGTTAAACATTTTTTCATGTATTTATTGGTCATTTGTAGTTCTTCACCTGAGAAGTGTCTATTCATTTCATATTCTTGTTTTTTAACCATGTCTTTAAATTTGAGGTGTCTCATTCTTTTTTTGGAGTTCTTTATATATTCTGGATATTAGTCCTCAGTCTGAAGATAACTGGCGAAACATTTTTTTTCATTCTATAACTTTTCTCTTCCCTCTGTTAGTGGTTTCCTTTGCTGAAAGAAGTTTTTTTTTTTTTAATGTGATGGTTTGTTCAGAAAGTCTTTGCCTACACCTCTGTCTTTAAGAGTATTACCTATTTTGTCTTCCAGCAGATTGTCTTTGTTCTAATGTTTAGATTTTTGAGCCGTTTTTACTTCAGTGCATAGTGAGAGATGAGTCTAATTCTTTTTGACTCTACCATTACATATTCTTTTACCATCTTGTGTTCTTCTTTTGTTGCATTTATTGCCATTTGATTAACTGTGTATTACTATGTGTGTAAACTTGCCAATGTCCCAACTAGTCTACTAGAGCACGTTTTCTTATTATTGTATCTACTATACATTAAAGTTCAATAATTTATAGCCAATGATTCATTGCTGTCTGGAGGATTAAAAGACTGGCAGTCTATTGGTTCTAAGTGTGTAGCACAAAGTAATCACAGTCAGACATGTTTGCAGGAAAAAAAAGTTAGTATGGAGAAAGACTCTTCTCGTTTTGTAGTGATAGTCCTACAGCCTTGACCAAATTCTCCCCTCTAAAATCTAATACTGTCATGCCACTACAGTCCTTCATCATGAAAGAGAAACAAATTATAAAATTAAGTCATTAAAAAATCATAAATAATTCTAGGGTCTTTTGACTTTTAAAGAGAGTTTGAAAAAATAAGTAATCTCTAGATGACTGTATTTTGGATATTCCTGAGAAATAGTCTGGGGGGTCCCCCAAGCACCCATCTCTCCTACTTGTTCATAGAGCTGACTCTGGTTCAGGCTTCTCCTCTTCATTTTTCTAACAAAATAAAAATACTAACTTTGACTTAATTGTTCTTTTTCCGATACAAGAGAAAAAAATGATAGTCCATAATTCATATTATAGTTCAGATAGGTTTGCTACTTAAATAAACATTAAAAGTTAAAGCCAAAAAAAATTTGAAGCACTAAATTTAACAATGTAGTGCATAAGGAAAAAAATGCAAACATCTGCTTTATTCATGTTCATGGTGCGGTCTAAGGAAATCATCTCTTCTTTAACTTTAGAGTCATTCATATGCATGCTCTAGATGCCTACATACAAAGATAACACATAAACTGAATAGATTTTTCTCTATAAATTGTAGATATCCAAGACATACTGTTTCATTGAGACATTTAAGGGAATTGTGTGAGGGTAACCAGTTTACCAAATAACACTATTTGACCAATACCTGTTAGTGGAAGTATAGTATTTTAAGAGTAATTATAAGAAGTTCTAACCAAATTACTCTTTTCCCATAGCACAGAATTATTACTTTTCCAGTTTGATAGTTTAAATATGTTTATACTATGTTCTAAATTTTCTAAAAGCAACACATATTCAAATTCATAATATGAACATACATTTCAATATGAGTTCTCTCATTAGAAATTATAAAGTGCATTAGGGAAGGAAAAAGAACAATCTATAAACCATGTAGTGTACAGCGAACTACTCTTAATCTCATTTGCAATTCATGATAGAGACTGTAATTTTCTACAGTTAGAGAAAAATGAGTTATATTTGTAAACAGTACCTTGAAGGGTTTTGTTTTTAATTAAAAATCCAGTGGTTAATTGATTACATCTTCAGAATCAAAGAGTGATAGAAGCCCAGAGTCAAGGGAACCATTTACCATGAACAGTGAAATGAGAGATTGATGTCACTTCAGTCTAGGATGTTTCATTTGAAAAAGATTAGACACAGGTTTATAGCACAAAGTGATCACAGTCAGACATGTTTGCCATTTTATTAGCTTTCAGCATTTGCGCACCTCCTCCTGAAAGCACAAAACTCTGCTTAGTATTGAATTGTAGGATATTTAAAGCTATATTCTTCACTGAAATACAGCTATTCCCAAATTATCTATATAAAAATGTAAATCCAAGTTAAATTTGTAACCCAAAATTTCTCTGTAATAGCATATGACTGTACGGGGTTAGGGGAAAGAGCAAGAGAGGCAGAGGCAAAAGACGTAAATCTGTTAGATTTAATATGGGACCTCTAAATACCAACGTTATTTGTAAATGACATCCAACATCAGGTATTAGGGAATAGAAAGGGAAAAGATTAGATCCATCTTGTCTCCACTTAACTGACTTTTAGGAGATTATGTTACAATAACTGGTACCAATTTTGGCTAAATTATCAGTTAGCTGTTCACTTTAGAAAATGAGAAAATTATAAGGACAGACTGAATTAAATACCGATGAGTAATATCAAAAAGGGACAGAAAAAAATGAAAGGCATGAATTAGTCAAGCTACTTTTGTGATTCATGGGTGTGGCAAATATATGTATAAATGTATTTGTCCCTGAAAGAGTGTTTAGAATTAAAGGTTTGGTTCATAAAGAGAGCTTAACATCCTCAAAATCTTTCTATTATTTATTCATCTAATAAAAGAGAAAATCATAGTATCTTTGTTTACCTCCTACAATGTTATTTTATTATCTTTTTCTTCCTTGCAGTGCTTTTTGATTATGTATTGAGTAGCTTAGTTTTCCTTTGTATTTTACGGTAGCAAGAACTTTTAGAAAGCAATCTACACTTTTACAAAATTTAAGTGGACAACTCATTATTGTTGACTAGAGCTACAATGCTATACAGCAGATCTCTAGACCCTATTTGTCTTATTTAACTGAAACTTTTGCCTATTAATCAATAACTTCCCATCATTCTTAGTTTTGTTTATATATTTGATGATTTTAAAAACTTAAGTGGACTCATGGTGTTGTTATCCTTTTCTGCCTGGCAAATTGAAAAATTTATTAACTTAACTCCGTTTTCTAAAAAAATATCTAGAGATATATTTCCTAAAGTGCTTCATTTCCCACTGTAATAGTCATTTAAGTATTTGTAAACATTTTGACTTTATCTTTCTCTTAATGTGTAGACTATAACTTTGCTGATTTAAAATTAGCTACAGCTGTGTGACTTGCTTTAGCCAATAAAATAGGAGGATGCCTGGGTAGGTGCCTTAATATCCTGATGGCTTTGTTATGTTCTCTTTCCATTTGCCACCAGAACTGACTAGGTCATGAGTTTGAACACAGTAATAAATGGAGCATTCAGTGGAACTTCAATAAATATATTCAGGAGTAAAGCAGGAAAAGCTTTTTGTGGTTTTTTAAAAACCAAATTTAGCTACTGCTTTCTGGTACATAGAAACTGATGCTATACACACTGATATTGGCAGAGAAATTCTATTTTTTGCTTATTTGTTTTGTGTGTTTGTGACAAGAGTCTTACAATGTAGCCCACGCTGGTCTCAAATTCTTGCTTCAGACTCCCAAGTATTGGGATTACAGGTACACACTATCATCCCCAGCTGAGTAATTCCATTTTAAAACATGAATCAGTAACATATTATCAGACATAATGAATACAACAAGCATCCCTGCATTGTTTTACTTTACTCTAGTTTGGTCTACTATAACTGTAATTTTGTAATACAATATCTACTTAGACATGTGGTAGGTTGCTTGTCACAATTCACTCCTTGGTATAGCATTGTGAAGCTTAGGAAATCACATGTTCATTCCTCATGACTAGAGTAGTAAAAATATAACAGGATGTAAAGCAATCGGTATTTTTTTCTACTTGTAGCCATTCTTCCCATTGTGAGATTGATTAAATGACACACTTAAATCTAAAGATGACAAAGAAGTGACAGTTTCAAACTTACAGTTATGATATGACTTTAAGCTGAGCATCAAATTATATAATTAGAGCAAAAAAGAATGCTTGACTAAACAATTAAGAGGGCAGCAAAGTTCAGAAGATTTGTCTATCAAAAAGCAAGATCAAAATACGATTTTCTACATATCATCTCATCAAATGTTTTTTAAACATATTTTTTATTATTTCCATGCTATTAACTTGGGGAAAATACAGATGGCTAAATTTTTATTTGGTTTTGTTTGGTATTTCATTATCAAAACCCAATCTGATCCTCTCTTCAGTGCTGTGCATCAAATACTATTGTGATCAATGATACACTGTCAGGGCTGGGGATTTAGCTCAGTGGCCTAGGCAACTGCCTGGCAAGTGCGAGGTCATGAGTTTGATCCCTGGTGCTGCAAAAAAAATGATACACTGTCTTTGTGCTATACAATACAGTAGCCCTACCACTAAGCACTTGGTATTGGGTTAGTTTCACTGAAGAAGTGAATAATTTTTTAAAATTTTCATTAACTGTTATTTAAATACCCAAATGTAGTTAGTATCTGCCATACTGACAATGACGTTCAGACCTTTATATAACCTGACTCTAAAGTTGTATCTTCAAATCACAAAAGTTTAGAAGGTATCAACACTAAAACTATCATTCAGAGACACAGGACTACATAAAAGATATTGAAGAGGATGAAGGCATAATAAAAAGATATTTTGTGCTGTAAAAGTATTCCATTGCAAATAACAATATTAAATTTTTGTGTCTCCTTAAATTGTGTTAGTAAAGATTTCAAACTGTTAGCATAATTTTCCATGCTGCTTTTGTCCTTTTTAATCAAAATGTGCTAAAAAAATACTTCTCTAGTCCTTAATATAATTTTCTACAAACCTGACATCATTATAAATGCCTTAAATGACTTGTAAGCAACTCAAGAAATTATCAGTTTCCTAGGTTTTGCTTTTGTACGATTCCAGAGTCTCCATATGTGTAAAATTTGAGTGATTTTACCTTTTAATATATGTTTAGCATTGTTTCATCACTATGTGAATGTCTCATGAGCAGATTTCTGAAATTTACCGTTTAAATCTTAAATTTTTTGAGTTGAGACATTTTGGGTCCTCACATTTAACTGCATATCTCTTCTGAATATGTATGTTCTTGATATATTTAGAACTGCAATCCACATAAATACCAATCCTAGTCTATCGCTATTTGAATAGAATATAGGTAAGGATGATCTTTTGTCATTCATTCAAGCTTTCCTATTTCAGCAATTTTAATTAAATACTATTAGTTGTGTTTCATTGTACTGTACCAAAAATAGACATTGCTATTTTTGTGATACAAGCAAAATTTGATTGGAAACTATTCAGATAGAGTTTTCTTCCTCAGGTCTGTAAATAAACTCGAAAGATTTTGGCAATGTTTAACCATTAATGCTATTTATTCATGCTGTTTATAATCAGTAATGTTACACATTTACTGATATCAGTCCAATTTTATTTATCTGTATTTAGATCACATTTCGAATTATCAGTTTGAAATGATACTTAATCAAAATAGTTTGTGGCAGGGAGACATTTAAAACATTTCCATTAATCATAATATTAAATAACTTGATGTTTTAAGATTTCTATTACATTACAGTTTTTTTATTTCATCTGCTTTACAGAGTTTGACTTGAATTTTGCATTATTAAAATACTTCAGTGGCTTCCCATTGCCGCTGTTTAAAATGATTTGTGCAAGTGTATCAAAGGTTCTTCAAATCGAAGACCTCTTATGTCAGTTCCTTTCTTATGTACATATTTTCTCAATTCTTGCATAAAACTGTGTTCTCAAGCATTTGGAGAGAGCTACCTGTCTTTTACCAATCAGACAATTTTTTCTCTTCTTTCTAGATTGTTCATATGTCATCTCCTACATTCATTCAACAAATACATAATGATCATTTACTAGCTTCCAGCTACTATGATTAGTGCTTTATAAATTGATTGAATCCTAATAACTTCTATAAAGTAGATATTAATGCTATCATGATTTTGTAAAGACAGGTAAGGACTGCCTACCTTTTTTTCTCATTTGTCTGACTTTCTAAGCATTACCTAACTCCACCCACCATTACTAGACAGCATTAGTAGCATCCATTGTCTATATTGAATGCTACATCTCCATCAAGTATTTATATGATATTCCTCTGTCACTAGTTTTTTTTATCTATCAACAACTCTTCTCCACTGGTCATGACTCAGTGGGACCAAGCAAATTTTGTAGATGCCTATGGTTTTAAGAGTTAGGAGCAAAGCCCTGATTAACATGACATAATCCTGGTTGCTTCTATAAATTTCAACTTAGAAATCCCAGTTAGGTTATTATCAAAATAGCTTGGATTACTATATCACTTTTCATATGTTGCAATTAGAGTCTTTATTCCCATCAATTTATAAATCTAATTAAAAAGTAAGAGAATATATTTAAATATATTGAATAAAGAGGAGCAACCAAAAATCTTGAGAGAAAGAAATGTTTTGTGGGGGAGGGTTTTGAGAAAAATGTTCTAAAGCATACTGTGTTCTGCCATAATATGGCAGAATAACACATGGATATTTCCAGCATATATAAATGTAACAGAGCAGTCGAGGTCAGTGAAATAGGAAATAAGATGTGTCTCTCTCGTTCATTCTCTCCAGAGTTCCAAAATTTGAAGAGAGAGAGGAAAGACTATAGCCTCAGATGACATCAAAAATATTTTGGTAAAGGTCCAATATTTTTAAACAAATTGAATTTTAACTAAATCATAATGTATGATTTTGAAAATATAAATTTAGTGGAATTGGGAGATTTTTTCTTCTTGAATATATGAGATAAAACTTTTATTTATATAAATAATTGGACATTATCTTTACATAATCTTATAAGGAGGTACAAGCCTTACTTCCTTTGACAGTTTGATAAGTAGAATTCATCCATAATTTGTTCTACAAACAGGAATTTTCCATTTAAAAAAGCACATAATATGTTTTACCTTCCTGAGAACAAAAGCAAAGGTATTAATTGACAGCAAAGTGAAAGAAAGACACCTTGATGCTTACGTTGTATAGCTACAATTTGTAAAACACTCATGAACCATGAGAGGGGTCCTATCTAGTAAAACAGGAAGTTCTTCAGTTTTAAATGGTCTCAGAAGAGTACAAACATACTGCATTCATCTCTTAGTGATAAGTCTCTTGACTATCAAGTGTAATTAAAAAGAGAAAATTTATTTCAAACTTTGATCACCTAAGAAGAGTGTAAAACCAGTTTCTTTATTTACTTGCTCTTTTCAAGAAATGTCCAAAACAGTATTTTTAAGGGTGATGGAAGTATCAATTACCTATTACAATTTTACTTTAATATAATGGCAATATTATTCCTCTATTCTTATTCTTAATATGTTATCATTGACTGTTGTCATCTTTGGACATGGTTTTATGAAGATTTTTTTTACATTTGTAGTTGCAAGTTTGAATGATAAAAAGTAAAACAAGAAATAAGCTCACTTGGAAGAGAAAGTATTGGCACATAGCAAATCAAATGAAATATGGGGTAACATCATCTAAGGAATTCTTTAAGGATGATAGTGTAAATTGAATTGCCTGCCTTGAAAGCACATCACAGGTTGCAGGTGAGGAAATTCACAGGTTACCTGGATCCTTTCCAGCCAGAAAATGTGGCCACCAGAGTCACATGGCCAGTACTACTTACTTGGCAGGGGTTACGTTCAGGGAAAAAAAGAAGCAAACAAATACTGAGATAAGTGCTTGCTTGATTTTTTTAAAGATGAGGACTTATTTCTAAGAAGAGAGTAGATTTTAGACAAAAACGTTGTATGTGCATTAAAATCACTGGGCACCATTGCTTAAAAGCATATTTAGATAAGTTTTCAAGATCTGAGTTCTAGTATCTCTTTAAGTACTGATTTGCTTTTTGACCCTAAGTTACTTTTCTGAACTTCCACTCCTCCCCTACAAAACGCTTTTTCCAAAAACCACCTCTTTATGATTCTAGTTATCTTATATATGTGACCAAATTCCGCTTCAAGATGAAAAATAACAAAATGCTGAATATAAGTGAGACTCCTAGCCTGATAGTATTTTTTTCTAAAATACTGTTTCTGAGACTATTACATGAAATAGTATATCTAGTATCTACCATATAACAAGCATGTGCTCAATAAATGTTAATTCCTTTGTACCAGGGTCACTTCCTCTATCTCATGCTAGTAAAATCTCTACCATCCAAAAATCTTTTTGGACTGAGTATAATATATGCTCCATGATTATTAGGGTTGAGATAATGGAATTTAAAAGCACCTGAAAATCTAAAGTTAGTGAAAAATCAGTACATAGACTTCTACAGGACATATTTTATTAAAGAATTCTCATTTCAACATGCCAAGTGTTATATTTCATATACTATAATGTTTCTAACAGAACATGTACTGTATTAGGTATTCAACAACTGAAGTGTTCACTGGAGCAAGGGAATGAATGAGCCAGTTGACCAGAGTACTTCCGGGTTCAAGAATGAACATAATAATTCATCATTAGTCTACTTACCAGAAACTGATTTGCCTGTGGTATTGATTTGGGCTTTGTAACAAAATCTTCCTATAAATTCATTATGATTAAGGGAATTTTATCCCACTTACTACACCTCAGTTTTTTATTCCCCATCCATGTAATGGACATGTAACAATTAATGTACAGAGGTTTGTCAAAACTGAAAATAATATCCAATATGTCAAAGCTATAGTCTGAGATAAATATGGCAGTTATCTTAAATTTTGTATTACATTTGAATATATCATATAATTGTAAAAGAATATAAATCATTTTACATAATAATAATTCCACATTTAGACTTCTGGGGAGGTTACAGGAAATTCTCTTGCTTCCTTTGCCCCAGATCACTGCTCACTTTTGCAGCATGAAAGCCCTTTACTTTTGTCTGTGATTCTGAATTTCTTGCAATCAGTACAAAGAAGGATATAAAAGGCCAGTGTAAATACAGAGCTGTTTATGGATTAAAGTGTTTTACCATGCCTGCCTCTTATTTGATTATAGAAATTTTACAAAATCATTGATATAAAACAGAAATGTCCCTCTGAGTCAATAATAAATTACTAGTTGCAATTTATCCAATAACAAGGAATTGATTTGAAGCCAGACAGCATTTGAGACTTATCTTTTGTGTTCAGCTGGGTTGCTTTAATGGGAATTTATAATTAGTTTGAATTTTAACCAACACATCTTTATAATTTTGGAAACATATTAATATCATATTTTATGGTCTACCCAATTACTTGACCACACAACGTTGACAAAATTGGCCACAATCAAACACTTTTGAATACAATAAAGCCATTTTAATGGATAGAATATGTCTTTTCTCTTGAAGAATAGTCATTTTATTTTAAAATGCTTCTGAAATACATTGTTTAAAATTTTTATTTTAAAATTGTAAAATAAATATGGAAATAGTTTTAGTAACTGAAAAGCATTATTCACAAAATGTTCTTTGTATTTTTCAAATTATATTTTTCATGTAAAAATTTGAAATTCTGTGGCTGGCATTTGAAAATTACTTTTCATAAACCACAAAAGTATTCTATATTAACTCTGTAGATGTGTAACTTTTAATCTCCTTTTAAAAAGCCACCAGGCAAGGCAAGCAGTTAAACAGAGGGGAAAGACATGAAACTAACAATAGGAAAATAATATGACAAGAATAAGGCAATACATATCACTTATAACTTTCAATGTAAATAGCCTCAATTCATCAATCAAAGAAATAGACTGGCATAATTGATTAATAAACACGATTGAACAATCTTCTGCATAAAGGAAACACATTTAACTCAGAAAAAAATTTATAGACAAAGTCAAAGGATGAAAAACAATACTGCATATTTCAGGAACCTGGAAAAAAGTAGGGGTAGTTATTCTATGTGCACATGAAGTGAATATCAAGCCAAGACTGAACAAAAGAGACAAATAAGGTCACTTCATACTTGTTAAGGGAAAACTACAAAAAGAAGAACATAAATATATATGCACCAAATACCAGCACATTCAACTCTGTAAAACCAATATTAACAGACATGAAAAATCAAGTGATCACTAACAAAGTTGTAACATCAGGTAAACAGAAAGAATGCAAATGAACTATCTAATGTTGAACCTCAAGCTTCTAGAAAGAGGAACAGGTCAAGCTGAAGCTCATATGAGGGAGGAAATTATAAAGCACAGAGCATAAATTAATGCAATGAAGCTAAGAAAACAATACTTCTTTGAAAGAATAAATAAAATTGAGAAACCATTATTCAACCTTATAAAAAAATGAAAGAAGAGAATCAAAGACAAGGAATTGGGAATGAAAGTTTGAAATCACAATGGATTCTGCAGAAATTCAGATGTTCAATATGATTTTGAGACTTTGTATTCAAATAAGATGGAAATCACAGATACAGACAGATTCCTAGATACATATGAATTACCAGAGCTGAATCAAGAAGATATAAAAATTCTAAATAGACTGATCATAGTCAGTGAAATTAAAGAAGTAATTAAAAACCTAGGAACCAAAAAGCTCAGATTCCAATAGATTCACTGCTGAATTCTACAGAAATTTAGAGAGCATTTAATGCCATTACACTGCAAACATTTGAACGAAATTGAAAATGAAGCAAGACTACCAAAGTATTTCTGAAAGCAAGTATTACCCTGATACCAAAACTAGAGAAGGATCCAACCAAAAAGAGAACTACTGGCCCATTTCCCTAATGATCATAAATGCAAAAATCTTCAATAACAGACTGACAAACAGGATGCAGCAAATTATCAAGACCATATATCATGAGCAAGTGGGATTCATTCTTGAGATGTATGCATGGTTCAACACATGCAAATCAATAAGTGATCACATGATGATATCAATAAACACAGAAAACACACTTGACAGAGTCCAGCATCCACTCATGATTTAAAAACCCTCCAGAAAATAGGAAAAACAGTCTTTTTCTCAATCTGATAAAAGGCATCTATGGCAAACCAACAACCAACATCATACTAAATGGACAAAAAATGAAAGTTTTCACTCTAAAATCAGGAAACAGACAAGAATGCTCACTATCACCACTCCTATTCAATATAGTTCTGGAAATATTAGCCATAGCAATTAAACAGGAGAAAGAAAAGGAAAAAAGATAGGAAAGGAAGAATTTAAACCATCTTTATTTGAATGTGACACGATACTCTACATAGAAGACCCCAAAAACTCTACCAAAAGACATCTAGAACTATTAACTAAATTCAGTCACACAGTTGTGTACATAATCAACACTCAAAAATCAATAGTATTCCTGTACAAAAACAACAAACTTACTGAGAAGGAAATTAGGGAAACCACCCCTTTTTTTATTTTAAAGAGAATAAAACACAACACAACAAAACAAAGCAGATCAGAACAGAACAATGCAAGCAATACAGGACTTCAAAATGAGACAACAGGAAATCAACAGTGGCTACCTTGGTGTCTCTTGTTTTCTTCAAAATAGTTGTTCAAACCTTCACACACATTAAAAAAAAGTATAAAACCAATAAAAACAAAAGAACGAAAGCATTACAGGCCTTCAAAACCACACAATAGGAAATCAACAATGGCTACCATATTGTCTCTTGTTTTCTTCAAAATACCTGTTCATACCTTCTCACATATTATAGTCAAATAATAGAAAACACACTAAAACCAATCAAATCAAAGAATAAAAGCATTATTGGACTTCAATATATGATAAGAAATCAGCATTGGCTACCATAATGTCTTGTTTTCTTCAAAGTAGCTGTTGATACCATCACATATAATAAAATCAGTTCTTGAAAACTTTAGGAGTAGTTCTAGGCATGTACAAGCCTACACATGTACATCTATTCTTTCTGTGTTAGAATAACAAAACACAGAAAAATCAAGAAAAAAAGGAAACAAATAACAATAACAGAGAGTTCCAAACAATAACAATATAGGCTTTCAAAACAAGGTGGTAGGACCTTAACAAAGATTGTTATTTTTTATAGTTATCTTCTAAACAGTTTCTCAGGTTACCAGATACATGCAAAATTGATCTAATCCTATGAATGTTAACTGTTTTGTTCCAAGAACTAATAGAATTACTAGTACAATCATCTTAGCTATCTTAAGTGTATATATACAAAATCATCTTTTTTCTTTTTCCTTCTTTTGTCCTTTTTCCTGAGTTTTTTCCTTTTGAGCAGTTTCTTGCACTTTCACAATATTTATTGAAGATTTTGTATCTTATTTACTCTTTCAGTTTCTTATACTAGGGAGGCAATACTTTGTTTACACATGTGGGTTTGATTTATTTCATTTATGAGTATAGTCTCAAGTCGCATCCATTTACCTATAAAAGGCTCAAGATGACCCTTCTTTATAGCTGAGTAGTACTCCACTGGATAAAAATACCACAACATTTTATCCATTCCTCAGTTGATGGGCATTTGAGTTGTTTCCAATATTTGTCTATTACAAATTTTACTGCTATAAACATGGGTGCACATATATCACTGTGGTATGATGTTTTCACTTATTCTGGGAATATGCCCAGAAGAAGAATAGCTAGGACAAATGGGACTTCCAATCCTAGCTTTTTGAGGAACCTCCAGACTGATTTCCACAGTGGTTGCACCAGTCTACATTCCCACCAACAGTGGAGAAGCATTTCTTTTTCCCCACAGCCTCTCCAGCATTTCTTATTGGTAGTTATATTGATCTTGGCCATTCTTTCTGGAGTGAGATGGAATCTCAGTGTTGTTTTAATTTGCATTTCTCTAATGACCAATGATGTGAACATTTTTTCATGCATTTATTTGCCATTTGTATTTTTTCAGCTAAGAATTGTGTTTTCATCTCAGATGTCCATTTTTGAATAAGGTCTTTGAATTTTGGGGGCCTGTTTTTTTTTTAAATTCTTTATATGTTCTAGATAGCAGTGCTTTGTCTGAGGGACAGTTGACTAAGATTTTTTCCCAATTCATGGGTTTTATTTTCACTCTGCTGGAGATTTCTTTTGAAAGGCAAAATCTTTTTAATAAGACGGGATCCCAGTTGTTGATTCTGGGAAGTGTTTCCCATGCAGTTTCATTTTGGTTCATGAATTCTCTGCCTACCCCTATGTTGTCAAAATTTCTACCTTCTTTGTCTTCCAGAAGATTTAGAGTTTCTGTTTTAATATTTAGATCTTTGATCCATTTTGACTTTAGCTTAGTGGACGATGATAGGCATGGTTCTAATTTTAGTTTTTGACATATGAAAAGCTAGTTTTTTCCAGCACCACTTATTAAAGAGGCTATCTTTCTTCCAGTGAACATGTTTGGCCCCTTTGTCAAAGATAAGGTGGATGAGTGTGTTTGTAGTTGTGCTTGTATCTTCTAATGTGTTCCATTGATCCCCATGTCTGTTTTGATTCCAGTACCATGCTGATTTTTTCACAGTAGCTTTATAGTATAACTTCATGCCAGGGATTCTGATACATCCGGCCTTGCCTTTGTTGCCCAGAACTGCCTTTGCTATTCTAGGTCTTTTCTGGATCCAAATGAATTTTAGGAATGATTTCTCTAGATCTGTGAGGTATGCTAATGGTATTTTGATTGGAATTTCATTAAATCTGTATAACAATTTTGGGAGGATTGCCATTTTCACAATGTTTGTTCTTCCTATCTATAAACAAGGAATATCTTTCCATTTTCTAAGATCCTCTTTGGTTACCTTTTTAAGAGTGCTCTAATTTTCACTGAATAGATCTTTTACATCCTTTGTCATATTGATTCTTAAGTATTTGATTTTTTTGGATACTATTGTGAAGGGTGTGGTTTTTATTGCTCTCTCAGTGAGTTTGTTGTTTGTGTACAGGAATGCTTTTGGTTTATGAGTGTTGATTTTGTATCCAGCTACACTACAGAATTTGGTTATTACATCTAGAAGTCTTTCAATGGAGTTTTGAGGGTCTTCTATGTACAGTATCATGTCATCTGCAAATGATGATAATTTAACTTCTTCCTTTCCTATCCTTATTTGTTTTATTTCTTTCTCTTGTCTAATTGCTCTGGCTAATGTTTCCAGCACTATAATGAATAGGAGTGGTGATAGTGGACATCCTTGTCTTTTCCTGATTTTAGAATGAAAGTTTTCAGTTTCTGAACATTTAATGTGATGCTGTTGGTTTGTCATAGATGGCTTTTATCAAATTGAGGTAAAGATCATCTATTCTGATTTTCTGTAGGGTTCTTATCATGAGTGAGTATTGAACTTTTTCATAAGCTTTTTCTGCATGTATTGAAATGATCATGTGATTCTTATCTTTGGCTCTATCAATATGGTTTATTACATTTATTGAATTGCATGTGTTGAACCATCTCTGTATTCCTGGGATGAATCCCACTTGGTCATGCTGTATAATTTTCTTGATGACTTGATGCATTCTGTTTGCCAGTATTTTATTGAGGATTTTTGCATCAATGTTCATTAGGGAGATTGGCCTATAGTTCTCTTTTTGGTTTGGGTCTTTCTCTGGTTTTGCTTCGACGAATGAGTTAGGGAGACTTGTTTCCCTTTCAATTTCACTGAAGAGTTTGAGGAATGTTGGCATTAAGTCTTCCTTGAAATTCTTGTGGAATTCAACTGTGAATCCATCAGTGCCTGGGGTTTTCTTCATTGGTAAGTTTTTAATTACATTTTCAATTTCATTAACTGAAATTAGATTATTCATCAGTTTTACATCATCTTGATCCAGCTTTGGCAGTTCATATGTTTCTAGTATCTTACCTATAAGAGTTATCAAACCTATGAGAGTAAAGGTTTTCAAGGTAGGTATTGATGATCTTCTGTATTTCCACAGGCTCTGTAGTGATTTTACCCTTTTCATTCCTTATTGCATGAATTTGAGTTTTTTTCTTTCCTTTTTAAAATAAGGTTGGTGAGGGGCTTACAATTTTATTTATTCTTTCAAAGAACCAACTCTTTGATTTGTTGATTGTTTTCTTAGTCACAATTGCATTAATTTCTGCTTATCTTTATAATTTCCTCCCTTCTTTTGGCTTTGAGCTTGACATGCTCTTTTTCTACATGTTTGAGGTGTAGCATCAGATTTTTTATTTCTGTTTGTTCCACTTTCCTGATGTGGGAATTAACCACGATAAATTTCTCTCTAAGGACATCTTTTGTTGCGTCCCACAGGTTCCAGTAAGTTGTATTTGTATTTTCGTTTGCTTGTAGGTATTAATTTTTTCTTTAATTTCCTCTGTGACCCATTGATTGTTCAGGAGTGTATTATTCAATTTCCATGTCTTTATGGAGATTTTGCAGTTTATTTTGTCATTATTTTCCAGTTTTATGGTACTATGATCAGATAGTGCATGTGATAATTTTGATTCTTTTGCATTTACCTAAGCATGTTCTATGGGCTAGTATATGGTCTATTTTAGAGAATGTCCCACGTAAAGCAGAGAAGAATGTGTATTTTGATGTTGTTGAGTCCAATACTCTGTGCACATCTACCAAGTCCATTTGTTCACAAGTTTGATTCAGTTCTGTTATTTCTTTGCTGATTTTCTGTCTAGTTGATCTGTCTTTTTGTGTCAATGGAATGTTAAGTTCTCCCATTATAATTGTGTTATTGTTTGATTTTTCATTTCTATTAATATTTGTTTTATATAGCTGGGTGGTCCTATATTTGGTGCATATATATTTAAGATTTTTATTTTTGCCTCTTTGAGTTTTTCCCTAATCAGTATGTGGTGACCTTCTTTATCTCTTTTGACCATTCTTGGTTTGAAGTTCACATCATCTGCAAACAGAATAGCTACTCCTGCTTTTTT
>RJWT010013765.1:0-21485 GCA_004365215.1 Cuniculus paca | reverse complement strand
ACTCACACTCACACACACACTCACACTCACACTCACACACAGCACCATGTCAGTAAACAGCTAACTCAGGCCTAGAAGTTAGGTCAGGAGAGCAGAGGGAGGGATAGACAGGAGAGTGTGCAGAAAATCGGGCCCTGGCTCAGGGCGGGAGGCTCCACCAACCCCTGCCACCAGAGGGCTCCAAGCTCCACGACAGGGTCTGCCCAGGATGGCCCTTCTCCTGGCGATCCAATCTCTAACAAATGGCTGAGCCTGGGCCCTGCAGAGGAGGGGAAGGTGGACGCTGCAGCGAAACACACAGGCAACAGAGCCAGCAGAAAGAGGAGGGGCAACACACAAACAGGGCAATTGCGTCCACAGGCCATACTGAAGACGATGTGGACAAAGAGTTCCAACTGCTACGGGTCGGGTAGGTGGGGGCACCCCCAAATGACTTGACACCAAGGCAAATCCTGACTCACTGGTCTTTGTGGAGCCCTGTGCTAGGGGTGTCTGAAAGTCTGGGTGCCCATCCCTGATCTCACAGTGCCTAGGATGGGGCTGAGTCCTGAGAGTACCCTCCTGCTCAGACTTCTGTCTGACCTTGCCTAATATGAGCGCTTGGGCCTGCTGTGCTTGCTGCAGAGCACACAGGAGAGCAGAACATGCAGCCAGCAGAGATTAACAAGAAGCCCCTGCCCAGGGAAAATGGACAAACAACCAGACAAGAGAACCACGAGACAAGAAAACGTACCAGGCATGCAAGCTAGACCCAGGAGTCAACAGGCTGAGGCTTAGAGTCCCCCACGGCGTCCACCAGCCTGACCGCAGGCCTGCTGGGCCCGGGAGGAGGGGCCTTCCTGCTGGGGTCGGGCTGCAGCACACGGGTAGGTGGATGGGTGGGTGAGCAGCAGGACGTTAGAGGCAGAACAAAGCAAGTTAGCTGCAGCTAAAGGGCAGAGCTGGGCTGGTCAATGGGGTCAGGGCAGTGCTATAAGGATGAACCTGCCAAGGCAGCACAAGGGAGCTGAGCTGGTGTGGCTCACACAGGCTTGGGAGGCACATGGATGTACACAGAGGCCCGTGCATGAAGCCAGGGAATTGGCACAGAGCAGGTGGTAGATACTGTCCTCATTAGTGGACTATGGCAGGTACCTTGCCCACACACATGCATAAAGAGAAGTATGAATACCTGCTTGCTCAGGCTCTCTGGTCCTCTGCAGTGTGCAGTGGGGGAACTCTGTTCCCTGCGCCCTTCTTCCCAATAAGCATGAAGTGCAAACCCATCAGCACTCACAGGCTGACTGATGAGAGGGGCTGCCCCCTGGGTGGAGCCCAGCTGCCCCACAAAGTGAGTGCCGCCCAAGTGGTGCCCAAGATTACACTCAACATTGCCTGGCTACTCTTTGGGCAAGCTCTAGACCCAAAGCCTCCTGGGTAACCTGCTGATGGCCACTTACTTTTAATGGTTCCTTCTCAGAGGCCTCCCCTGCAGAGTTGCTGCCCAGGGCCCTCCGCTCCCTCCGGTCCACAGTAGAGTATCCATCTGTGGAGTGGGGCAGAGTAGGGGATGTGAAGAGAGCTCTGAGGGGTGGCACTGTAGGAACAGGTGATCTCAGCCCAGACAGAGTGGACCCCTAGAACTGATGGCTGTTGCAGAGTCCACACATACTCTGTCCTGGAGCCAGCTCTCACCACCCCCTGCCTTATTCCCTGAACCAAATCTCTTCTACAACCAGCACCTTGGAAGCTTTCTCATCACAAACATACCCCATACAACCATCAGGCCCCTCCCAGGCCCACCTCTCCTGAGCAGGCAACAAGCCTGCACACCTGCTCTCACCTGGACCAAGTGTATCCATGGGGATCACATCTCGGCTGCCTGGCTTCTCACCGTCTGCAAGGCATGAGCAGGTGACTGGTTGCAAGCAGGGGACAGGTTGTAGTGGGACCAGGGCAAACAAGCCCACCAACAGACTGGCCTCAGTAACACTAGGTGCCCTCTGTCACTAATGTCTTTGCATTCCTTTGTCCAACCTGTTTGCTGGCAGCCAAACTCTACCTTGACACCCATGCAGATGCCACAGAAATGGCAGTACCCAGAAGGCTGAAAGCAGGGACATGGCCCCTCAACCATGGAGTCATCTTAGTGGGAGAAGGCTTGTCTCCCTTCTCCCCCTCTTACCCACCTTGTTACCATCAGTGCAGGTGGGTACCCACTCTTGAGCTCAGGAATGGACAGAACACTGCCTCTACTCACCGAGGCTCTTGTCCACCAGTGGCAGTGTGCTGTCATCAAAGCCCCCGGGACTCTGTGCTCCCTTGGGGCCCTTGGAGGTGGTAGCAGCTGACTGAGATACAAAATACAGATATGAGGTGAGCTTGGCTTCCTTAGGGACCTGACCTGGCAAAGTGAGAGCAGGACGCCAGGAAGAGCTGCACCTGGAAGCGTGCCTTGGTCCAGCCATCCCTCTGCAAGGCGCTACGCAGCTCCTTGTAGCTCCACACGGTCTGCAGCACGTGTGAGGCTGCCTTTGCTTCTCGAACCGACTGACTGCAGCAGACCAGAGGTGGGGTCAGTGATCTGCCCCACCTCATTCTCCCCTGCCCCATCCCCACCCCGTCCCCACCCACCTGGCTGCCACCAGTGCCACGAGCGCTGGCACGCCATGGGCCTGCAGGAGTGAGCGTGCATTGTCCAGGCTATCGGACACAATCTCATGGATGGTGTTGAGCACAGCCACCACTGTGTCCTCCTCCAGATGGGCCCCAGGACGCGTAGGGGCCTGTGCATTGCGCACGTTCCGAACCAGCTCAGTCATGGCATAGCTTCCTGAGAGGCAGGGCCAGATGTTAGGACACACCTGTGCGCCGCCCCTTTAGGAAGGCACAGGGGTCAGGCGATAGGTACCATTGAGGGCACCCCTCAGAAAGCAGGTTGAACTTTGAGAACTGGACCAGAGAGATGCAAACTCCTGTGGCTGGGACCAGCCCAAGCCACATGGGCAGGGCCTGGACCCCTGAACTATTTAAGAGTGAGCAGCACGCCCTAGCTTGGCCCTTCCAGTCTTCTCACCTATGAGGTCTTTGTTGCGCCGATCCAGTGAGAGGTTTCGCAGTGCAATGGCAACAGCACGCACCACCTTGTCCGTCTCGGACTGCAGCAGTTCCACCAGCACCGGCAGCCCGCGCTCCTTGCGCACTGTGGCACGGATGTATGTGGCCCACTGTGACAGTGAGGGCAGGGCGGTGGGCTGCTTGCGGGAGTCAGGCAGCACAAAACCCTACCCCAGCAGCTCCAGCACTCCTCTACTGGCTATAAGAAGTACACCGTGTGTACCCGCAACGACCCTGCAATGGAATCCCGCTCCTCCCACCAGCCTGAGCTGGGGCTACAGGCAGCACAATGGGGTGCTCCCTTCTGTTAGCTCTTGCCATCCCCGAAAGATCTGGCCCTCACCATCCAGTTCCCGGCACTGAGGTTTTGCAAAGCACCAGCAGCAGCCTCCAGAGTGTTGAAGTTGCGGCTCTCCGTAAGGAGGGATAGGTAGAGACGTACCACCTCGGGCTGATACAGCAGCTCAAAGCCTGGGCACAGGGTAACCACACCCGCGATCAGCTAGACTTTCTTCCTGCTTCAATTCCTCACCCCTATCTACAGTACTCCCAGAGGTGGGGCCAACATGGGTGTGGAGCAAGTGAAGGTATATTTATTACCAATGTAACCCTCTCTTACAACCACCCAAAAGGGAAAGCATTCCCATTTCACAGGGGAGTAAACTGAGGCTCAGCAACAGGTTCAGGTGAGAGTACTTCCTCAATCCTGCTGCCAAAGAAATAAGACTAGCAGCCTTAGCATTTAGGAAGCCTGGGGTGTGGAAGGAAACAGCAACTGGATCGTTCCCCTATACCAGTACCCCTCCCCAGGAGCACACACAGAAACTGCAGCTATGGGACCGCCCCTAGCAACAAGTCCTTCTTCCCTGGCAACACAGCACCCCTTTGCCTGTGACTGAGACTGCAGTCAGAGTCCCACCCCTACAACAGGACCCGCCCTTCCAGGCCACCACTTTAGGTTCTTAAGTCTACGAGGCCCAGCCTGGCTACATGGGTGACGAGATGGTGCCCTGCACTGGGTTCCACACATGGGCCCAGGTCAGCTTCCTTGCCTGTCTGATCCCACTGGGGCTTCTTCCTGGCTTAGGATATTAACACCCTCTCCCCTGTCCTCCCACCCATTTCATCCCGCTTCCCTACTGCTTGTGTCCCCTACTCCCTCCACTCTAGCTTGCTGGGCTTCCTGCTCCACAAACTCTCCAAGCACATTCTGTTCTAGGACATTTGTACAGGTTTGCCTGGAAGTACCCCAAGACCTCCTACCTGGGGGCATCTGAGCTATTCTGACTGGCAGGGCTGGCTGGGCCCCTGCACAGTAGTTTTCTCGTTCAGGCAGGTTCTCAGTGCTCAGCACAATGCCAGTGCATTGTCCAGCAGACAACGGGACAGTGAAAATAAGTCACATGCCCCTGCCTCTGTCTGAAACTGGCCAGGACTTTCTAGCTCCCAACCCTCTCATAGTGACACAGAGTACCTGCCCTCATGAGCTTCTTTCCTCCAACTGGCCCAATCCTCACCTGTTGAATAACTGAGCAAGAGCCTACCCACTCTCCCCACCTACCCTGCCTAAAAAGACCCGTGGGACTGACCCTGATTCTGAACACTCAAGAGGTGCCAAGGACTGGACAATCCATCAGAGAACCCCACATGTCTGGGCCTGATCCTGATGGCACAAACCCTCACCATCTGGCTGGTCCTGGACCCAAGCACACCTGCTGGTGCTGGCTCTGCCCCTGCCCACTCACCTTTGGCAGCCTCAGTTCGCTTGGGCAGGTCCAGTGTGTCAAAGTTCCGGTCCATCTCACTATCCTTCTTGCCTGGAATGGAAGGGTGGTGGGAGGTGAGGTAGATTTCACAGGAAGCAAGAATATATGGAAGGAAGGTGGTTCAGCACAGCCCTCTCCTGCCCAGAACCCAAAGAGTATCTTGGTGACAGCCTTGGGCACCGGATGGCCCTAGCAGTAGAGCACCATTCACAAGAGTTTAGACAGGCAAACTGCCAGGATAGGGCAATGGCGTAGTGGGACCTGGGAACATCTTGGTCCTGTCCTGAGTACTGGGGCTCATCTCCCATCGAGTGCTGGGAGCTAAAACACAGACCCTGCAGCTCCTCTGTGGCCATCGGGTCTGTAAAGTGAGAGAACCAGGAGCCTAAGCTGGGTGGCAGGTAGAAGCAGACTCAAGAGTTGACAGGGACAGGACTTACTGAGGTCTCACAGCAAGACAAGGCTGGGACTAAGTCTAATACAAAAGGAAAACTCCCCTAGACAAGACCCAGCCTCTACTAGACAGAAAGTTCCCATATCCGGGCCAAGTCACTAAACCAACTCCACAAAACACTTGCATTCCTCCACAACAGTAAGCTGTCTCCAGCCACCACCCCGCATCTCAGCTGAGGGTAGCTCTGAAAAATTGGCAAGGTGGGTGAGATGACCTGGGCCCCTGCCCTGCCCATCCTCCTGGGACCTTTATGTATCCTTGTGTCTAAGCCACACACCACCCCTTTCCACCAGAGGGGCAGAGTCTGCCTCCTGGCACTCTGGTATGAATATTCCCTGGGTCCTGCCCACTATGTGCTGCTACTGTACTGACTAGGAAGCTGAGTCTGGGTACAGGAGGCAGCCCTGCAGCCACCCCACTAGTCCAGGGCTCACATTCTTGTATTTGTCACGTCCCCAGTTGTCATGGAGATGGCCCTCTAATGGGACTGGGGGTGGGGCGATGCCTTGAGGCTGGAAGGCATCCCAAGAGCCCACTGCACCAGCTGTTCTGCAGTTGTCATGGGAATAACTGCCTGAGTAATTAGGGACAGACATCTCCCTGGTACCCACTGCACCTGCCAGTCCTGGACAGCAGGACAAACAGGGACTCACCTTGATGGAACCACTCCTCTGGGCAGCCGAAGGAAGCACAGGAGAGAGGAGACGAACCTGAGCAGGTGCACCCTCCCCATGCTTTCATGTTCCCACTGCATGCCCTGGGTCAAGCAGGTGGGATGTGGATCTCACCTTGAATATTCTAGGGCTGAGTTACCACCCACAGGACAGGGAAGGGGAGGCCTGGGGTCAGAGGGACAGGTGAAGGGGGTGAACAGATTCCACCAGTGCTGTGGGGATGGAAGTTGCTCAATTCTGCACCCTGCAGGTACCAAGGGGGTGGTGCACAGCAAGGGCCTCACCCAGGTGCAGTGGGACTTATCAGGGCCTGCAAGCTCTGGGTCACCTGCAGCAGTTTCCAAACTCACAGGCCTGCAGAGTACTTCCCCAAAATTGAGGGACAGGGTCTAGGCAGTGGTAGAGATTATCACATGGACACCCACTGGGGGCCGCCATTGCAGAGCAGAAGGCTGAGCTTGGGTCTGAACCCTAACCCATAGGCAGTGTGACCCAGGGCAAAACACCCTTCTTAGCTCTCTGTTTCCTGATTTGCCCCTTAGGAGATGACCAGATATCCTCTGGCCTCCGTGACCATCTTCCATAGACATGGAGAGCCTTTTGCCTGGGGTGGGTGTCTACAGGAGTGTCCCAGTACAACCCACCCACCTTTGGCTTTCTTGCCACCAAAGCAGCTGGCGTCATCCCTCCTCCGGCGCTGGGAGCCTGCTGCACTGCCTGGGGGCCCAGGCTCAGCCTCCTGGTACCTGTCAGCACCAGGCACCTCCTTGTGCACATGGTAGGACAGGTTCCGCATGATGCACACGCAGTTCTCCACTGACTGTGGGGAGAGGTGACCTGGTGGAGCAGGGGCATGGGGCATGGGGGCCACTGACCATCCCAGGACCCCATGCATGAAGAAAGCCCTCAGGAAAGACTGGCCACTGCCAGAGGGCACCAAGCATACAGAGATAGGGAGGTCTGAGCTGGAGATTCACATAGGATTAACTGCCAGGGAGGGCCCCCACCCCTCGTGTAGCTCTATTTTGCGGCCAATACACTGTGGGCTGTGTCCACATCCACACTCCCATTCCCCTGCACCACCCCAGATGGCTCTGGACTTGGGTTCTATTCCTGTACTGCCCCTCAGTGAGAGGCTGTGACAGTGTGCCCACCTTGTTATCTGTGTCCTTCCTGCCCACGGCCGACTGCAGAGCATGCAGGAGCGCATCCACCAGACCCTCGCACTCGCGGAGTCGCCGGCGGGCCTCAGCACCATCGGAACTCACATTCCTGGTGGCCAAGAGCAGGCCTAGTGACCTTTGGTCACTATGCCAAGTCCCCCAGCACCATGCTCGGCCTTGGGCTTGTCTTCATCTGCACAATGGGCCCTGCTGCTGCCACAGTAAGGCTACTGCGACAGAATACCACAGCCTAGACACAGTGAAGGTAGAGCAGGTGGAGCCCAGGGCATCCCTAAACCCCAGGTGAACTGGAAAGGAACAGAGGGGGCCCCAAGAGGCCTGAGTCTGTGCACAGGCTCCTTCATCCCAGTGGCAGTTCTGGGTCCCAATGCGCCCTGAGGTCAGGATCCTACAGAGTCATGGAAAAATAAACTGATAGGCAGGACCACAGGGTGCAGGACTCTGTGAGATCTCTAAAGGGCCACTAAGGAATAGGAGGGGGAGAGTAGGGGCCACAAGGCAGACAAGTAGAGGGTGGAGGGTCTTAGAGGCAGACTGGAGATGAGAGGTCTGCTTCCTTCTCTGGCTGTCATGCTGCCAGGAGGTTAGACAGGGCTGGATTGGTCAAGCACTGCGGCAAAGATGGGAGACCTTGGGAGGGTTCCCTTGGGGGTGAGGAAAGCCCCATCGAGCCCATTTCCCAAGGACTTGTGATGTGGCTCTGAAGTTCCTAAGATTCAGGTAGCTCACTGTGTTACATGGTATCTTGAACCCTGAGGACATGGCATCCCCACACTGGCTTTGGCATTCCCTCCTGCATCTCTGATTAGTGGAGTACCCAGGCAAACTGGGGGTAACAAGCCCAAGAGCGGCTGCTGTCCACACCTCAAGCAGCCTGATGTGTTCTTGAAGACAGTCGTCCACTCAGCATCCCGAGGCTTGGAGTCCTCATTAGGTTCCCGCTCCCAGCCGGAGTGGGGCACGATGACCTCATGTGTCAGGGTCTGCAGGCCATGGTCAATGATGACCATCTTCAGGGGCTCATACGATGACAGGTTCCACAACGTGCCTGTGAGGTACCACCAAGCACCATCTGATCATGGTCCTGCCCATCCCCCACCTCCTGGTGCCCCAGCCCACACAGCAAGTCAGCACAGCTCTGTTACTGCTGCTTTCTTTGTGGTGCTGAGGAGTCACCCTTGGTCTTCGCTCCGGCTAGGCGAGTGCTCTACCAGAGGTACAGCCCTGGCCCACACAGGCAGTCAGCAAAGTAACGAAAGCTGTGAGAGGTTCCGGGGCCTATTTTAGCCTGGATAAAATATACAGGCAGCACCTGAGGTGGCTCCCAGCTGGGAAGGACGGGGTAGGCTGTAGAGGAGGACCTGGCAGCTACTCTTCTTTCTACTCATTCTCTTGTTTCATAAGTGGATAGGACTAATACCCCTGGGACCCCCACCTGTCCCGCAGGTTCTACAAGGCACAAGCCCGACCACTGCACTGTCATGGGGTGGGAACCAAGCCGGAGAGAGATACAGGGACATGTAGGGAGGGGACCTCTGATGGGCCCAGAGCCACCCCCCATGGAAGAAAGACCTGACATAGCATTTGGGCCTAGTGCCTGCATCCAGGGCAAGCTGTCCCAGCAACAGGGACTCCCGACCAGCTGGGTGCTACCCACCCCTTGGGGCCTCACCGCTCTGAGGCTGAGCCTTGCTGTCCTTCCTCTTTTCCTGGGGAAGAGTAGGCACAGCCAGTCTCACTCACCGGTGACTAGCTCACGGACCTCGTTGTCGCGGGCAGCCCGCAGCAGGCGCACCAGGGCAGGCACACCACCGCAGTCCCGGATGGCAGCCTTGTTGTCAGTGTCACGGCCATAGGAGAGGTTGCGCAGGGCCCCGCAGGCCCGGCGCCGCACCTCAGCCCGAGGGTGGTCCAGCAGTGCTACAAGGAGCGGCAGCCCGCGCAGCTGCCGCACACGCCGCTTCACGCCCTCGTTCTCAAAGCACAGATGCTGGAGGTAAGCAGCCGCATTGGCCTTCACAGGGTCCACGGGGTGCCGCAGCATGGCCAGCACCTCAGGCAGCTCAGGGTCCCTCCAGCGCGGCTCCTTGCGGGTGCTGTCCACCGAAGGTGAACGCCGCACCACCCGGTCCAGGCTGCCCAGGCTGCCCCGCTCGGGCTGGGCCAGGGGTGCTGTCGTCGCTGGGAATGGGGGCCTCTCGTCGGTCAGTTCACCGGCATCGTCTGCGGTGTCCTCGTAGGTCCTGTGCAGGCAAGCAGGGCATGGGAACGCCTTCACAGCAGCCACCAGCCCTGCCCTCTGAGCAACACATTACACTGCCCAGAATACTATGAAACCCAGGTCAGGGCTGAGAGGAAAGCATCTATGTCTCGTCCCCGAGCTTAGACTGGGCGCTAAGGGTCACATCGCAGCCCAGCTAGGACTGACTCAGAGCCGGGGCCTGGACAACAGTCATCAGGAACACATCCCTCCCTGGATGGGGAGCTCGCTAACTCCTGTCACCAGGAGCTAAATGTCTTTCCATGTAACATCCACCCATGATGGGATGGAGAGGGGTTCCAACTCCCTTCTATAAGGTCACCTGGCTGGTGCCAGTGAGCTGTGACCCTTCCTGTACGTGACTGTTCCAGTGGGACCGTCTGAGGGACAGTTAGACCACCAGTCCTGCAGAGTACAAGATGTCCTTGGCTCTGGTGGGTTAGAGTCATTAGACCCCTTCCCCAGCAAAGGAATGACACTAGAAGGGCTAGGTGATTTTCCCAGAGTCACACAGAAATCTAGACCCAGGTTGTGGTAGCATTCTTATGCTGCACAAAGGACAGAACCAGAGCCTGTGACGAAGGGGCTAGAGTTCTAGGTTCTGGTTACTATTGCACATGGGGGACACAGAGCACCAGCCAGAAGCTAGGGCCTCAAGCTCAGAGAAACACCCCGAGCCTCCTATGCTCAGGTCTTGATAGCTACCTGGCTAGAGCAAAGCAAATGTCAGCACTGTCACCAGTGTCTCTTCCATTCAGCTTGACTCCTACCATCTCAGGGCCTGTCCTTACCACTGTCCTGAAGAAAAGCGGAGACTAATTCAAACTGAAGTGTGCATGACTAACTCAGCCCTGGAAGCTTGGTACTCTGGGTTTGCGAATGAAAGGTAGATTTCCCGGAGGAGGAACAGAGTGCTCACCTGGCACGGAGGCCCCGCCCACAGTCAGGTCTCCTCCGTGTGGCTGTGCCATAGTCGGGCTCCAGCTCAGGGCCACCCTCATCATCGGCAGCCAGGCTGCGTGTGTCATCCTCCAAGCCATAGGGTTCTGCCTGGAAACGCTCAGGCAGAGAGCGGCCACTCTGTGGCCCAGGCTCAGGACCCACAGGGAAGGCTTCCCGGCGGCCAGGCAACGTGAAGCACCCATCACCAGGTCCAGGGCCAAGGGGGCCAGCGCGTGGGGGTCGCACTCCAAGCCCTCGGGACAGGCTACCATAGTTAGGGCCATCACGAGGCTCAGGGCCATTGGGAAAGCCACCCCCACTGCTGAGGTAGGCTCGGGAAAGTGTGGCTACTGGGCCACCACCACGCAGCAGGAAATGCCGGTCCAGTGGGCTATCAGAAAAAGGGCCAAATGGGGGGCCGCCATCCAGCAGGGAGAGTCCATCTGGGCCCAAAGGCACCTGGCGTACTGTCCTCGTGGTCACTGTCTTGACTGTCTTGGTGACCTGGTGGATAGGCAGGTGGTAGGTAGGCTAGGCGGCCCAAGAGGTCTGGACAACGCTCTGGCAGAACCAGGGTGACCTCCAGTTCTACCCGAACAAGAGGCAGCCGGAGAGGCTGGTCCACACACCCGCTCTGCAGAGGGACAGCTGTGGCTGCCTCGCTGCATGCCTGCCACCTGGGCCCAGCCATACCTTGGTCTCCGTGCGCCGGGTTGTACCATCTTCAGATGTGACAATAGACACATGGGAAGTGGGTGTGCCGGGGTCCTCTTCCACAGTCACTGTCTCCTCGAGCACCTCAGGTGCCTCTGGCATCGTGGCCAACGATGCCTGGCTGCCTGGGCTCTGCTCCTGGAGGTAGAGAGGAAGGAGTCAGGGGCAGGACCCAGAGCTGATGTGTCCCTGGAATGTGCGTGCCTGCACATGGCAGGCTCTACCTTAGCTCATGCCAGCTGGGATACTAGGATTCCCACCCCTGTCCCAGGGCCTCCTTGGGCTGGGTTTGGCAGATAAACATAGGATGGCCCCCTCTGAACTCACTGTTTCAGATTCCTCCAAGCCCAAGGAGGAGCCAGCAGGAACCTGCACGATGTCCTCCCAATGTCTACTTGCCATTAGGGCCTCCTCCCTGCCCCATCCCAGAAACCTGCAGTGCATAAATAATCAAATAGCAGTTTTAGTACTGCTCACTGACTTCTGTGGCCACACCCATGCTCCTGCCACTAAGGTCAGCCAGGCCCCCTTGCAGGACAGAAATACCCAGCTCCCTGGATGTACTGTGTATCCAGAGCACCAAAATATCCCTGTTCCTTCCGGCCGGGTCAGTCTTGGGGCATGGCGTGGGCATGGTCTGTCCCTACCTCAGACCAGAGGCCAGCACTCCCTAATGGAGACCTTGAATGTCAAATCAAGGACTAGAGATGATAGACTCATGGCTACATCTACACTGCCATCCTCCTGCAGAGAGCAGGGGTGATAGTGGAACTACATACAGGTCAGCTCTTGAATGAGGCCCTCGTAAGGTCCATATGCCCATTGGCTGGACTTCCCAGTGGAGAAATGGAGGCTCAAAGAGGACAAGCCAGGCCCTGCTGTACTGAGTAGCAAGAGGAGACCCAAAAGCCACAGTCTGTCCCTGGGCCTCTGCCCATTCAGGTCCCCTAGCCTCAGGGCCCCACCATATCCATAGTGTAGGATCAGCATCTGCCAGGACTGGCAGGGGCTGGAACCAAAGCTGTGGTGGGTGGATGTGGGGAGGGAGCACATTCCTGGGCAGCCAAGACCAGGTCAGCAGGAAGGCATACCCAATCTGTTGCCCAGTTCCCAAGCCTTTTCAGGATGGGTCCCCTGCCTGGGCCCCCTGAGGGCCAGCAGCTTACACTGCATCAACCTGGCTCCAGAGTCCTTGTCTAGACTTGGAAGGTGTGCCACACAAGGTCCCCAGGGCTGCCCTCACAGTCTGCTTTGAGATTTTTAGGACAGGACGCTCCCTCAGGCAGGGTCTATCCTGGAGGAATGCTTGACCCTCAGAGGATCAGTGTAGGGCTCTGGGTGGAGGCTAAACCAACATGTTAGGACAGGTGCATCCCTCAGGCTCTGGTGACAGGGAAAGTAGAGACAAAGAATGTGTCTCCCTCCCCCGAAGCAAGGCCTTAGAGAACAAGAAATGACTTTATGGGTGGAGAAACAGGCCCGGCAGAGGACTTCACAACTGCCAGGTGGGAGATTTTAGGCACTTGTCTGACAAAAGAGCCTTGGCACCTCATCTCAGGCCTTGGGGACAGGGCCTTGACAGCCACCACCCCGGTCCTAGAATGGGGTGGAATGCACTCCTGGGACTTAGCCAGGAAGAGGAGACCCTGTTCCCTGGGAAAGAGAAATATACTGAGGCCCAGAGTGGGGACAACTGGCAGGCTGCCAGGGAGGGTGACCTGGGCACTTCTCCAAGGGGACTAAGAAGTCAGGACAGCTCCAGAACAGGAGTAAACAAGGGGTAAGTGACCTGCTGGGACTTGGGTTGCCCCATCTGAATTTGGCAACTGCATGTCAGGCCCCAGCTCTCTCTGTTGAGTCCTGGGGGCTAATCAGTGCTCCAACGTGGCGGGCCAGGCTCTGAGAGGTTGCATTCCTGGCAGCAGAGTAGGGAGAAGAGCAAGACTGAGGCGATGTGTTGCCTAGGACACTCTGCCAGTGGGCCAGGAGCCCTTTGTAGATTTGCATATGTTTGCATGCATTAAATACTCAGCAAAGAGCCCCCTTCTCCATAGTGAGGCAGTAGGGCAAGTGGAAAGGAGAAAGACATTATGATAGCTCACTGCCACTCTGCAATCCAGCTTCTTCCTCCCACCCTGGCTGTGGTAAGGGTCTGACACAGGAACAGAGCTGGGGTGGTCCAGGAGAACCAGGGTCACCAGTCAAATTTTGGCAACCCTGCAACATCATCTACTAACACCCAGGATCAAGCAGGGCAGCGGGATCCTGAGGCCCCAAGAGTCCCTGCTGGCAAATGACCTCAGGGAGCTAAAAATGGGCAATGACTTCACCCATGGGGGAGGGTGAGTCATCCGGTGCTCTCAGGAAAGCCCAGACTTGTTACGCACGACAAGGCACACACGCAGGTACTAGGATCTGGACACATTCAAACACACATGTACCTGATCCTGCAGAAACACATGCATGTTCACGTGTATGAGCATCCAGCCTGGCACACAGGCCCACACACAGAAATGCGGGTCTCCTAACAGCACCCCAAAGTGTACAACACCTACTGCTCCAAGAAGCATGCATCTGAGTACCTGCTTCTCATGTCTTCACCCACTGTTGAGACCCTTATCCATGCAGGCCCTTGACATGTACTGTCAATATACAAGGATGGAGTACTGATTAGCTCATCCACCCACGCATCCACTATGGGGGTCTCAGAGCTAGCAACAAATAGGTAAACTGAGGCCTGTTGAAGTGAATGACCATCTCGTGGCTCAGGCTCTGTAACAGCTTCCAAGGGGGGCAGTTCATGGAATGGTGGGGTTTTTTTTTTTTTTGTCTTTTTGAGACAAGGTCTCGCTATGCAGTTCAGGCTGACTTTGGGCTCATTTTGTAGCCCAGGCTGGTCTCGAAATCGCAATGATCCTCCTGCCTCAGCATCCCGAGTGGTGGAATTACAGGCATAAGCCACCACGCCCGGCTAGAATGGTGGGCTATTAGCCACCATACGATCAAAAGTCAGCAGAGGGGACTAGCTGGGGTGCCTTATTCTGGGCTCCCCATCTCACATCCATCTATCTAGGCCAGCTCATTCTCAAGGATCCTGGCCATGCAGCCCCACACTGGCACTGCTCAAGACCTGACTTTGGGTTATTTCCTCTTCACCCTGTTGGGTCCTGGACACAGCATCCCAGCATCCCCCATCACACACACACACACACTGTGCTGGCTAACCACCTACGGACACTCTGCCTTAGCCCTAGCCTCATCCTTTTCCCTCTTTCAGGGACAATGCTCAGTCTCTCGCCACTCACCCTTGAGTCTGAAGTCCATCCAGGGTTCTCTCATCTGTGGTACCAAGCCCAGGCCTGGCTTGGCCTCATAGGGTTTCCTACCATTGTTTGTGGGAGGGGCCAAAGTGGCTAGGGAGGCAGACCCACTCACTCACCACTACTCTTGAGCACACCCTGAGACCCTGGGCCCAGCCAGACACCTGGGACTCTGCTTCCTCATACAGACACTGGAAGGGTACAGGTGACCAGGCCCACTTATACGACCAAGTCCAGGGAACGTGGGAAGTAGAAAAACGAGATGATGGGTCAAAGCTCAAAGGACTGTGCACTTAACAGATTAGCACCCACCTTGTGCAAGGCCCCCTGCATATACAAGGCACAGCTTAAAGTGAGATTAGACATTTGGAGCCCACAGTTTCTAGGGAAGGCGCTCAGAGGCCTCAAGATGGCTACCACTGGATAAAGGAATGAAAGAGTGACAGTTCTGACTCCCTCAACACTAATGTGGTTGTCTCAGGTACAGGGCAGGACAAGTCAGGTTAGCATCTCCTGCCAGGCAACAAGACCTTGGCCACCACAAAACACCTTCTGTGGTGCTCACAGCCTCTGCCCAGCCCATAGGAACCTGGAGCTCACTCTCTGCAGTTCCTGCCAGGGGCTGTACACCTGCCGGGGTGGTTCCCTGCAGAGTGGCTGGAAGGCCAAGAAGCATCCTGTGCCCAGCAGGCAGGGAGAACAAGGTTGGGAAGCAAGCTATCACCTGCCCCAGCTTCCCTAAAATCACCCACATTGGGATCATGAGTCCCTCTCCACGGATAGCTTCATCTTTGGGGTAGTCAGCCTTTTAGACCATACCCGAGCAGCAAAACAAACAGGGACCTGGGGAGCCAGGTAGGCAGGTGTGAGACTTCACGCCCACCACAAGGGGTCTTTAGAGGGGCTACTCTCCATTAAGCCTCAAATTTCTTATTACTGAACCCCGCCCCCTCTGAGCGGAGTACAGCACAGGGAGACCCCTCCTGCCTCCACACGTGGGCAGGGCCAGCCTCCACCTCCTCCCTTCACGTGCGCCGCCGCGGCAGACAGGGCCCACTAGCGCTCCAGAAGCGCCTCTGAAGGTCCCGGGAACGGGAGCCCGCGAAGGAGGTGGGGAGGGGCGGGAGGGGAGGCGATGAAGCCCCCTCAGGGAGCAGGAGGCCTAGTCAGCCTTCTCTCTCCAGATTCAGCCTTCCTCTGCACAGAGAGGCTGTTGGGAAAGCCCTGCCCCCCCACCCGGGTCTCCCGCCACCTGTCCTGGGCGCTGGCTGAGGTACATCCACCCAGCTCCTTTCCGGCTCTTTCCAGGCTCAGGGGGGCCTCCTCGGACCCCGCGCCTAGGCTCCAGAGACGCGCGGCCCCGCCCCGCCTTGCACACCCCCTGGTCGGCGTGCTCACTCCCGCCACCCGCCAGGGTCCGGCTGCCAGACCCTGGAGAGCAGACAATAGCTGCCTTGAGTCGGCGGCTCCGCGGAACAAAAGCGGGTCTTCCCGGGAAGGCCGGCGCCCCGCCCCACGCCCCCTGCCCCCTGCCCCTGCCCCTGCCCAGAACCAAGTTCCCTCCAACCTGTCTGAGTTCGGCCGGCATCTGGCCGGGGACCGGGGGGCGCAAGCCGACGGGGTGCGTCTGCGTCGGGAAGGGGCTCCGGCGCCTCGGTCGCTCGGGCTCGGCCGACTCGCTCCCCGCGGGGGCGGACCCGGCAGCGGCCACCGCGAGCAGCCAATCGGGCGGGGCCGCGCCCAGGCGGACTGGGCGGGGCACGGTCCTGCCCCCCACGCCGGTAGGGGCGGGGCCCTGCCCCCACCCCGCGCCGGCCGGGGCGGGGCTCAGCAGCCTGATCGACTCGGGTCTCCAGGGTTCCTGGCAGGGGTCTGGCTCCTCCCTCAAGCAGTGACATCTTCCAGCCGAGAGACTCTAATCCTTCCGAGGCATAGTGTGCCCCTAGTAAACGAGGACACGCGCCTCTCTGCCTGTACAGTTGGGGAAACTGAGTTCCTAAAGAGCAAAGAGCAGCTGAGGAGGCCCCTTTCACTGGCACGAGCCAGTCATTCTGTGACTCAGTTTCCCCTGGCTGATGAGACAGTAGTTATGGGACTGTCAGAACTGCAGGGTTTCTTAAGGCCTATAGGCTTTGTCTGACCCCTGTTCCACATGGAGTTTAATGAGGACCTAGGGAATAGCTGGTGGAGGACTCAGTTTCATGTTTGGCTCTCCCTATCAAGACACAGAAGCCCAGGGTGCCCCCATCCTTTGAAGGGTGTCAGACTGGATCAAATTGGAGCAGGAGACAATTCCTGGGCGACCCTGAGTGAGACACTTAATCTTTCTGGTCTTGTACCCTTGCTAAAAGTCCTGGGGGCTAAGCCTGCTTCAGACCCTCTCGTCTATGCATTTATCTGCTAAGAAGTGGTGGCTGGCGGGGAGGGGGTTGGATCAGAGATGCCAATAATGAAAGGCTTCTCCTACCAAGGTGTACCGCACCCCACCCCCAATCCCTCAGTGGCCACATCAGGAGAGTCTGACACTGCTGGAGGGTATAGGTATAGGTATGGGGGGCAGGTTGGCGATACCCTCCTGGCTCATTCCCCACAAACGTATCCTAATGCTGGGTGTGGTGGCTCACACTGGTAATCCCAGCGCTAGGGAGGCTGAGGCAGGAGGAGCACTGTGAATTTGAGGTCAGCCTGGGCTACATAGCAAGTTGAAGGCTATGAACTACATAGTGAAACTCTGTCTCAAAAAATAAATAAAATAAAAATTTTAAAAATGAGTTCCACAAAGGCAACCCAATGGCGCAAGCACTGGGTTGTGAAAACAGTTCTGAGATGCACAGAGCTGGGCCAGTCCTGGGAGACTCAGTGGGTCCAGCAAGAAGGGCGCTGGCCTGCTTCTCTCCCTGATCCCACTTGAAAAAAGTGAGCCTGCCCTAAGGCCACATTCTACTTCCATGGTGTACTCTGCACAGAAGACACACAGCCAGCATGCAGGTGCCCACTATATGCACTTCAGAGCCTCAGTTATGCCACCTGGACAGGGAAGAGTTATCCTGACTGACGGCCACCTGCATCCTCCATTCACATCAGCCCTGCATGAAACCACCCAGGCCAGGGAGGAGAATATACTGTGCTGAGAGAGTATGACCTTATAATTTTATCTTAAAGCTGGTTCTGTCTTCCCAATTTCACCAACTGCTAGAGCCCCTACTATGTACTTCCTGGACTAAGCTGGGCAAGCCCTATGGGTATCCTTCTCCACTGGCAGAGGGTCAGCTCGGCTTCTGCTGTGTGTTTGGTGATGTTTCCTGCTGGAGAAGGAAGGCAAGGGAACCAAGATCCTGGAGCAGCCTAGGGAACATAGCAACAATCATGGGCCTTGGCTCCCCAGTCTTGACCCCCAGCTACTTGCCTTGTTACAGCTCCCAGGCTCTCAGAACCTACCTGTGACCTGTGGCTCAGACATAGATCACTGGGTACTTCCTGCTGAGATTAATCTGGGAATCATGTTTGACCTTGACACAGCTGAACCTGGCCAGCCTGGTGCCTCCTCCAGCATCCCAACCTAGCCAGTCCTGCTACTACCCTGGGAACACATACTCTGATTCCAGCCTGAGAAAATCAAGGGCAAGGAGGGGTGGTGGCTCAAGGTCATACAGGCCTCGGCCCCGAGAAGGCCAGGGCAGTGCCAGACTGTGGGAACATCTTCCTGCTAGGGCATCAACCCTCCAGTGCCCTCTTGTCTTTCTACACTTCTCTGTGGGCAGGATAGCATAGCTGGTTCCAGCCTGGGAGGGTTGGACTGAGGGCCGGGAACCTGAGGGCAGCCTTAAGGTCACTGGTTCCCATTGTCCCCATGTAACTCAACTGGGCTGTTCTACTTCCTCTCTGTAGTTTAGGGGAACAAGCCTCACCCTTTGGAATATTTAGGGTCTGGGGTTTGTAGAGGCAGCCTTTGCACCCACACCTACCATCCTCAGTCCCAGGCTACTGTGGCTCGCTGTGTTGCCTGCTTGAAACCACTAAGTACCAGGTGCTAGAAAAAAGGGGAATCTGAGGACTTCCAGAGACATTAATTTGGTGGTAAGTGTGCATTTGTGATTCTGTGTGAGGAACCTCGAGTGGATATAGGAACAATACCTGCCTACTGTCAGAAGAGAAGAGCCTTATGGATCAGTCACTTGTCCCTGGTCCTGGGAAACAATCAAGGGCAACTTGTTTGTGAGCTCTATATGCCCTGACTTGGCAAGAGTAGTCTACTGGGAGCCTCAGCAGAGATCAGCACCTTGCTCCCTTTGTCTCCAGCTACAACAGGCCAGGCCAAACCACCAGCATGTGGGGGGGGGTATGGTTCCCTGGGGCCCAGCAGGACCAGAGAAGAGTGGGGATGTGGCAGGTGCTAGGGATGTGTGGAGGTGGGGTGTGACTGTCAGGTTTAGGAATGTAGGGAGCCAAGGATCCTGCTGGGCAGGCCCTACAGGATCACTCTGTTAAGAGCCCAGAGGGCACAGCAAGCCAAGTCAAAGCTGGAAGAGGAGGGGGCTCCTCTTCCACTAACTGCTGGGAGAGCTCAGCTTAGAGCAAAACTTATAGCTTTGCTTAAGACTTCCCTTGAGGCTGAACCACTAGTGCACGAGATGAAGGAGAATATGGTGGCAGGGAGACCCCAGGATAGGGAAAACCCTCAGTGTCTCCAGGCTGTCAAGGACCTGCCCAGAGTAGACACTCTCCAGCAGCCTGAGTGATAGCTCACTCGGTGGGGGGTACCAGACTGAGGTCAGGCTCTATCCTGCCTGTTCTTCATACAGTGCCCAACATACCCAAGTGAAATTTCTATCCACTAGATATTCCACTTTCCTTTCCTCCCCAGAAGCCTCAGCAGGTTTTACAACAAGCCACTGCAAGCTGGCTTATGGTCTACCCAAGACCCCTTGATTGTTTCCCTAGTTGGATATTTTCACCCTCCCCAAGACACTGGGCTGTTACCTGCAAAACTAGTTGTTGCCAGGCCATTGGCAGGGACTTCCCACTGCCCATACCACCACTGCCCATGCCAGGCTGCTGGGCGCGCTCCAGCTGCAGGGCAACGTGGCGCCGTTCCTGCTCCAGTGCCCGGGTCAGCCGCTCGAAGCGGGCTTCCTGCTCCTTCACTGAGGCCAGGATGCTGGCTGCTGAGTGCACGTTGCAGTCCTCCATGGCCAGGGCGCTGGCTGGCTGCAGGCAAAGCAGAGCAAGCTTAGGAGGGGGCAGAGCAGCAGCTGGTGAGGACATCACAGGCCCCATGCCCACTCCACTCACAGATCATACAACTCACCCCCAGACCAGAGCATCTAGCTCTCTGGAGGGAAGCTGCATTGATTAAATTCTAAATTAAAAGTCATTAATCTGAGGCTGGCCGGAAGCAGCCAGCTCTCTCTCCCTATGAGGCATGGGGCTCTGGCCCAGGGCCCTCCACTTCCTGCCAGGCCCAACAGAATTGTGGACTGTAGGTGTCTCAGCACCTGCTGGGAAGGGCAAAAGGGCTCCCTATCTTTTAAGTCCTCTGCTGCCCACAGCACATGTTGGGTCATCTCAATCTCATGGGACCTCCCAGCCCCATCACAGGGATGGCGCTGAGATCTACACAGGGCAAGGGACCATCTGCAGCCACATGGGAGATGTGGCAGAACTGGTGTAGCCAGCAGGCAGGGAGTGAGCAAGAAGCTGCTCTACTGCCACCAGGTGCAGGGTGACCTAGGCTGGTGTGGCAGGTGTGGAATGACCACTGCCTTAGCACTCGCAGCAATACTGGCCTGGGGATAAAGAGTTTGGCCACCACTAAGCCACTCCAGCATGGCTTCACATGCCAACTGACAACCAAGTCAAAGCCTTATTGAGGCTCTGACTGGGACCACATAAAGTTTAGAGTCCTTGTGTTCACAAGTGGCTCATATATGAAGCCTGAGCCAGAAGAGGGCAGGGGACTAAGAAACTGCGGCCCAGCATTCAGCGAGTGTCAGGCCTGCCCAGACCCTGGCCCAGCGCTGCCCCTGTGGGTGCCAGAGCTCCAGGGCTTGGCATCTGCAGCAACGAGCCAGCACTTTTCCCCCACAGTTTATTTCCTGACTAGCCAGTGTGTTTGTTTTTCAGGGGCAACAAGAAGCAGGCCAAGTACGCACAGCCCAGCTGGAGGCTCACAATCATGGGTGGGTGCGGCCCTGTGGTCCCAGTGCCCAGGGATTGGTGTGTGGCTCGATGCCCAGTGCTGTTTGAGGCTTGCTCCTGGCTGGGCCCATGCCAGCTCACTGAGGCCAACTGTGCTGGATCCCACACCCCTGCACCAATGCACAGCCTGAGTTGAAAGAGGGGAGGCTCCTCTATAGGGATGTCACATGCAGTGAGTGATAGGCACAGAGACCCACTCTGTTCACCGGCCTAGATGAAGCCTGCTGCAAGGATGGACAGAACCCCATGGAGAGAGGAAGGGCCACTACTGGGCTTGCCCAGATCAGTGCTTGCTAAGCCAGTGACATGGTGCACCTCAGAGGTGAAGGGACACCATGGGGCCAACCCCACCACGACAACTGGAGAAACAAAGGGCCAACGAGGGCAAGAGACCAATGTAGGCCCTCACAGATGCTTTCATTTTCCTTGTACCTGTCACACAAATAAAACTGTTAATATGTCCTTGCAGGGATGCTGGTGTGGGCAGAGGAGCTGTTAGGACAGAATGAACAAAACTGTAGTCAGAGGTGGTGGCCACCACTGGGCTGGGGAGTGAGGTGGAGACTGGGTCCTCTGGCCACCGTGGCATACAGGGACAAACAGCACACCATGGTCACTTGGGCCTCCTGTGTATGATTGTCAGCACATAGGCCCAGCCTGGGCATACACAGTAGGTTCTACATCTGTATGGGCTAAGCCTAGTATAGGTCCCCAAATGAGTATGGTGAGGCCTTCCTCTTTGGGAGAGCTAGGGTCAGTGACAGGAACCCGGCCACCTGAACCATCAGCAGAGTCTTGTTTGCAGGGTTGGCCCATCTCAGCTGAGATTTAGAACCCAGAGGCAGAAAGGACTAGGACATTGCCCCTCAGTGGCAAT
>RJWT010013764.1:0-21963 GCA_004365215.1 Cuniculus paca | reverse complement strand
GCGATGTGACCTCCCCCAGGGGTTGGAGAGAGTGGGGGACGCACTTGGGCCCTGTTCCAGCTGGCATGAGTCACGGGCTGTACCTTTTCTCCCACCTCTTTCTCTCTCCTGCACAGGCAGCCCAGGTGCAGGCAAGTCCTGCGGCTAAATATTGACACTGAGAAGCAAGATGCCAAATGCCAGCCTTTCCTTTTTGAAAGTATCCATAATCCTGAGTTATTATCCTGGGGTCACCTCTCTAAAGAACTACGCCATAGCTATGATCATGATTTCATAAGCTATGTGACCTCGGGTCAGCCACTTGACCTCTTTTTTGTTTGTTTCAATCCTCTCACCTGTAAGGTATGGATAATAGCAATTTATTTTATTTTATTTCATTTTATTTTGGTGGTGCTGGGGATCAAACCCAGGACCTTGTGCATGCAAGAGCTCTACTACTGAGCCACATCCCTAGCACTAACAATGTCTGCAGAGTGTTTTGGGGGAAAGATTTATAACTTTGTAGTCATCCCAGCCTTTAGCACAATATGTTGTCTTGCACACTGAAGAACCTCTGAAAATATTTGTGGAATAATTGATTGATTGGCATGGGCTGTGGAACAAAGCACCTACAGTGGAATTGCAGACATCTGCCCAAGAGGGTGGGGTGGGTGGCAGAGGCTGCATGTGTCCAACAGAACACCACAGAGGCTACTGTCTACACTTCTGGCTGAAGTTCTTCTGCTTCTGTTTTTTTTAGGCCTCTTTTTCTATTGACTTGTATGTGGGGGAGCTGATGAGAGGCTTCTGGGGACTCCTTAAACCCCAAGAAGTTCTAGAATTTCTAGAACAGAAATGTGCACAGTGGACGGGAATGTGGGGGCATCTGTGGTCTCTCCTGGTGGGAAGTCAAGGAGAAGAGTGAAACTGCTATTCCTGGGAGGCCCAGAACTAAATAGCTAGGAATGTGGACCATAGAATAATACTCTCTGAAAGCATGCTGGGAAACAAGCCAGTCAGCCCACTCTGCTTATTGTCCCACATGCAATTGAATTTCCCCAGAATCCTTCAGGGACTCTAGGAGGATGACTTGGGCCACTGATGTGGCAGTTAAGAGCCAGCTGCAGAGCCTGAGGGTGGGTCAAAGGAAAACAAAATGGCCGTGCACTCACCTGCAGGAGCAATGGAGGGGAAGGTGTGTCTTCTATAGCTTGCGGATCCTTGGGTGCTCTGGCAGGGTCAACTATCCATGGCAGAGGGGATGTGCTGGTATCAGGGCGGGCTGGAGGACTGGCAGGAAGGAGCCTGCCAGGCAGATGCCTAGGACTCAGAAATTCTATCCCTTCGTGAAACAGGATCGCCCTGGTTGTCTCTGTCTTTGAGGAAGCTTGAGAGATGGATCCAGCCATGGTGGGGGTGGGGTGGGGTGGGGGTGGGGGTGCAGGGTGGCAGGGCAAACTCAGGAAAAAACAGCCTCCAACTCCATGACTGAAGGTGCACGCCCAGCCCTGACCCAGAGGTTGAGTTAGCTGCTGACTCAGGGTGTTTCCTGTGGCTATGATAACATGCCGGCAACAGAAAGTGGTGGTGCTGGCCTGTGTTTCCCTGTCATTCACCTCAGCTTATAGAAGACCTTGTCAGAGATGTAGATCAGGTCAGGACTGGTTTTCCTGGGTTCCTCAGTGACTGATCTTGGCATCAGTTTATCACAATGGGTGTTTTGACTTTGGGGAGGATCAGGGCAAGGGGACTTGGTTCCATCCCTTTCAACCTGGAAGACAGAATTTTGGCCTGACTGAACTGTTGTACAGATTTTTCTTTGATTTCAACCAGACCCCTTTCAGTCCCCCTGGGGGGGCTCTGGCCCAGAGGAGAGTTTGTGCTGGGAAGGAAACCCTCTACAGGGAGTGAGGATCCTTTGACTCTCCACTCCCTTCCAGGGTGTGGTGCTAGGCAAACTGATAGTTTTAGGGTGGCAAATCTGATTAATAGTAACTGCCTAAGCAGAGCCACGAGCAGAGTATACCTTATGTATACCCTGTTTCTCCCTCCATTTGGTCACTGGCCTTCAGATTTTGTACTGAGTCTGTGTTCTTACCAACAGGAGGGAGTCTGGGTAATAGCAAGAAGGAACAACAGAGAGGTAGTATTCAACTGCTTTGGAGTCAGAAGACTGTACTGGGTCTCATAATGTTTACTAGCTGTCGACCTGGAGCATGACCCTGCAGCTCTCTGAGGCAAAAAAGCACAATAGTTTAGCATACAGGGACTTGAGACGGTTGTTTGGGTTTAAATCCAGGCTCAGCTATGAGCTGAACGACCTTGGGTAAACTACCTAGACTCTTCGAGCTTCCATTTTCTCTTCTTTAAAATATGGATAAGAATAATAGTGGAGCCTTCTGGTGTTGTTGGGAAGTTTTAACTGAATTAATCCATGTATAACACTAAAACCAATTCCTGGTATTATTAAAACTCTCAGTTATTGTCCTCTAGCCTTTGTAGTAATAAATCATGATTAGATAATGAATTTCAAGTGCTTTGTAAATTATAAAGTGTTGAAGTGATTTAGGAATGCATGTTACTATTAATAGATAATGTCTTTGAGGTCCACGGGATCTACATTTAAGACCTCCCCACATTTTAGGAGGTTCCTGCTCCACACTGGGTGGCCTTTGTTTCTTCTTTTGGCACCACCCTATTTTCAGTCCACATCCCTTCCCCTTGAAACTGTCCTTCATAGGACTTCCTTCATAAAGCTGTCCACCCTGGTCCCAGTCTCCTAAGGCTACTGAGATACAGTCAGCTAATCCTATGGAAATCAGGGATTTTGCTCTCAGAGACCTGTGGATGCACAGTGCATTTACTCCAAAGGGGTTGAGCTAGTGGGTACTTTGGATTACACTGGAATGATAATTCCTTTGCTGATCCTCCTGGGATCTGGTTTATTTTGTTGTATATAGGAAAACCTGTGCTCCTTTTCTTATGGGTTTCTGTCTTGGAGAGGTTGGTGCCCCAGAAAACCTGGTGACTGCTTTACCATTTCCTTTAGTCAAGGTCTGAGTTCTGATCTGAGTTCAGATTGGGGCCCTCATGATTGTCCTGGGCCCATCACAGCTCAGTTCCAAGGGGTGGAAGGGAGGAATGGGTAGCACAAAAGCCCTTCTCATCAATAGCTAATGAGTTCATCAATAAAGAATGCCTGTTTGCTCCCTGTGAGCAATGCTGCCCTATTCCTTCCATCTTTATCTAGTGACTCCCACTTGTTAATACTTTCTCTGGTTGGTCTTTTCTTGTGAGAGTGGACAGAAGACTAGACTCCTAGTGAGTAGGGCACCCAGAATGCCTGCAATTTATCTGGCTGTCCAGAGGCAGGAAGCGGTGCCTGTGAGATACGCCTGTCCTCCCTGCCCTAGGAAGGCTTCACCTGGCAGGATGTAGACATGCTGGGTATGTGTGGGGAACAGCTCCAGCTCTGTTCCAGTCACTTTTCTCTTTGGAACCAATATTACCATTCTCTGAGAAGTAAAACATCTGAGTAGTCTGGGTGTAGGAGATGGAAGGAGAAAAGAGGAATGGATGAGGCATACTTTGCTTATGCTTTTGGAAGAAAGTTGACGATAAGATTCACCATCCTAAGGCTGTCAGTGCTCTTCATACATCTTGGTAGATATGACTGAACCATGGAGAATGGTTTCTGTTAGGCTAAATCAGTTGGAAAGATCAACTCTATTTCTTAAATGATGTTTGTTGTGCCTGGCATTGTACTAGATGCTGGGATGTAGAATGGACTCCATTGGCATAACTGAGACTATGCTCTAGACATAACTTTGCAACTGCTACCTCCTAGTGATTTTAAAAAGTATTTTCATGCAGATACAACTTGCATACAATGAACTATGCATACTAAAAGTGTAAAATTTGATTAGTTTCAACATAAGTGCATAACTATGAAACCATTACAATTAAGCTAGTGAACATTCCCTCACTCCCAAAAGCTTCCTTGAGTCACTTGTAATGCTTCCCTTTTCTCCCTATCCCAACCCCTCCCCAATTAACTATGAATCTGCTTTCTGTCATTAGAAGTTAGTTGTTCTTTTCTAGAGTTTTCAATAAATGGAACCGCAGTGTGTGAGAGTATGTTTTCATTCAGGAGAATTGTTGTTGATGCATGTGTCAATATTTCATTCCTTTTTATTCAGTTGTATGGATATCACGCCAATCATTCATTCCTTCATTTGTTGAAGGACATTTGGGTTTTGGCTAGAACAAACAAAGCTGCTATGAGCATGCATGTCTTACTCTGTGTACAGACTTAGGCTTTCATTTTCTTTGAGTAAGTATGTAGGAGTGGTTTGTATTTTCCAGTTTGCGCTGAATTCCCAGTGTCTGTAAGCAATTCCAGATTTTCATAATCTTCCAGAATATTCCTAAAATAGTCTTGGTATTTTGGGAAGGGTATTCTTATTTTCTTGAAGAGAAAGCGTGTGGACATGCATAGGCACCCATAGTAAGGAGCACAGGTAAAAATTGTCAGTGAGCACAGGTAAAAATTGTTTTCTTTTGAGTCAGTATGATATGGTCCTTTACAATCTAATAACCAAAGCTTAGTCAGTTAGTCATCAACTTTGATTTCCAGGACTCTATACTGAGGCATGGCTGTGGCCAGAGAAGAGGCCTTGTGTAGTTTGCTGGGCCATAAGAGGCTTACTTGGGCCTGGGAGAGATGAGAACACCTGTCCTCAGATGCTAGGGTAGCCAAGTTATTGGTAGGCACTGTAATGTCAACAGTGGCATGTGAACAAATGCAGAGAGCAAACTCTGCTTGCCCCTCTAACCCAGGACTCCTGCCGTACTTCATAAATGATTCTGTTTGGTGTGAATTAGTCCTTTTTGTCTCCCAGTGCTAAGTCTAAATTGAAGACTATCTTTCCTGGGGCACTGCTGTACCTTCTTTCATCTGGGAGGTTGGACTCAACCTGGCTTGTGCTTAGTTGCTTTTATTTTGAGGGGTCTGAGGAGTGGCTTGAATCCTAGCCTACCAGGAATGAAAGGAGGAAGCCTGTAGGGCTCAGTAACTCTGCTGACTTATTAATTGATTCAGGTTTGTATTTGTTTAACAACTGGTTGTGTTAGTGTTCTCCAGAGGAATAGAACCAATACAATGCATACATAATTGTAGGAGGGAATTTATTAGATTGGCTTATATGATCTCAAGCTGAATGATCCAGTAGTGGTCATCTGTTATGGTTTGTGTCTGGATGTCCCCCCAAAGCCTCATGCAGTCATGGGGGGCAGGTTCCTAGAATTTGTGATTGATTCGTGGTCCAATGCTGGGATTATGAGTGTGAGTGCTACACTCACCCTAGGCTGGGTATGGCCTACATACAATGTAAGGGACAGAAGGACGCTTCTCTGTGCTCTCCTCCCTTTTTGCTCTTTTTCTTTTTGCTGCCTTCTGCTGCCATATTCCATTCTGCCTTGGAGCTAGCTTAGTATGGACTGAAACCTCCACAAACTGTGAACTAAATAAATCTTTCCTCCTTTAATTTTGGGCATTGGGTATTTTGACTCAGCAGTGAGAGAAAAGTAACCAACACGTCCTCTATAGGCAGAAGAACTGGAAAAACCAGTAGCTGCTCAGTCCTAGAAGTTAGAAGCTTCAGAATAAGAGAAACCAACTTCCTCTTCTGCTTTTTGTCCCATGTAGACCCCCAGCCTATTGGGAAATGCCACTCACATTCAGAGATTATCTTTCCTTCTAAATTAACTGACCCACATGCCAATTATCTCTAGAAACGCCCTCACAAACACATAAAGGATACTTTACCCATTTTCTAGACATCCCTCAATCCAGCTAAGTTGATGAGCACCATTAGTGTCACACTAGTAATTGAACATAGAAACTGCGCTAGTTGCTTGAGTTATGGGGAGCAGAGGGTTAGGGTTAGATGCTTTTGGTTCAGAGGAGCAACCTAACAAGAAAGCAATGGCAACTGTTCCCCTCGGAGACAAGCACTATGGTACAGACATACTGTAGGGACACTGCTTTCCCTGACTAGCAGCTTTCCAGGCCAGCAAAGAAGTCAAACATCAGCGGAGGTTATAGCTTAATAAACAATGCCATAAAGACTGAGTGAGAAGCAGTCTTTCTAAAGATGAAAGTCTTACCTTTCTAATTTCATCAGAAAGAATCCTGATATTGCTTCTCTTTGCACTCCCATTGGCTCAAAAACCCACCATTTTTGTCAGAAGATTCAATTGAGAAGGAAACAAATGTGTTTGAATTACATATGCAAAAATCATGATGGGAAAAACGTGCAGGAAACAGATTGCGAAGTTTATCATAAAAACTCACTGAGTAGGGCCGGGGATCTAGCTCAGCGGCCTAAGTGCCTGCCTGGCAAGCACAAGGTCATGAGTTCAATCCCAGGTGCCACAAAACAAACAAACAAACAAACAAACAAACCAAACCAAAACAAAACAAAACTCACTGAGTGACATTATTCACAGTGGTTACCATTTTTTTTTTGAGCACTTATGTCAGGTGATACAGGGACAAAGATTTTGCCCATGTTCCTGCATTTGATCCCCAAAGGAATAGAAGTGTGTTCTATTATGTTTTACAGATGGGAAAATTGAATCCCTGAGGAAGTTTGCCTGCTCCAGGTGTTTGAGTTCCTGAGATGAAATGTGTGTCTAGGCTTGTGGATTCAAACTGTGTGGTAGAGGTGTGCACCATGTGCAGGGCAGCAGGTGGCTGTGGGGAATATGGAAGACCAACTGTCTGAGGAAGTCAGCAAGGGCTTCCCTGGGAAGTAGAGTTTGAGCTAAAGAAAAGTAATTTAGCATGAGAAAAGGATGCAGAAGTGAAGGCACTCAGTGGAGAGGAGATTCTCTGAGTTCTGTGAAGGCCAGAAAAGCAATTATCTTATGCCTGGAGTGTGGGGGCTCAGGAAGGAGGGCATCTAAATTAGGTAGCATCTACACAGGCCATCACATGCTTCAGAGTTGTGGTGTGATCTGTTCATCAACTGGGGTCCCTGGTGTAACTTCCTCACCTGACTGAGAATGAGACTGGGTATCTGGAGGAAGGCGATCAGGTCTGAGACCCAGGGAATTTCAATCCAAGGAAAGGTAAATCATTCTTCTTGTCCTCCTTCTACTCTTTCTTCCCTTTCCTCTTCCTCTGACTTTTCATTCAAAGAAAATTTTCCTTGAAACTCCAATCTGCAAAACAGATAAAAGAGAGGGTATTCTGCATGAATTATGGGTAGAGCCCTGAGCTGTGCCTGCTTGACTCTAATTCCCTACTCCTAAGATCTTCTCTAGCTCCACAGAATACAGTATACTCAGTGGCTACAATCATCATGGTTTCCAGTGCTGCCCATTTAAACCTTCCTGGTTGCTCTGGTCCCCTACCTGGTTGTATCTTCTGCTCTCCTCTCTCCAGCATGCAGACTGAGTGACCCAGTCCAATTTGGTCCTTGCCCAAGAACCTGATCTCCTTGATCTCCACTGTGACCTCTGGATCTTTTACAACCCCCAACCTGGGAGCAGGGCCAGGGGCCCAGGGCCTCCATCTGTCCAACTGGACGTCAAGCTATGAAAAACGAACTCCCCTATCAGATCCTGGGGCATCTCAGGCTTCAGTGTAGGCTTGCACTTCTGACCTAAACTCTTGTCCTCCAGTTTCTGGGACAAAAGGATGAGCAGGGCTGTGCACCCCTCAGGGAGGCCATATTATCCCAACAGTATGTAATGGAATTAAAATCAGCAGGGAGAGAGAGGCAATCTGAAGGCAGGGGAGAGTGAATCTCAGGGTGGAAATGAGCAAGAAGCTGCTTTCTGCATGGTTAGGAAATAAACTACCATCAGATCTATGCACTTAGAGCCATGTTTTAATTTCTACTGTCTCAGGCCAGTGCAGACTGACTCCATCTCCTAGTACCTGAAGGCATTAGTGATGCAGGCAGGTTCTTTTCATACATGCACAGGTCTGCTAGCACCTAATATATGCCCTGACATTGTGTTCGGTATTGGAGACAGATGTAGTGGGAGTAGGAGAACATAAAGCAAAAACGACATAGATCCATTAGTGTTAGAAATATCCAAAACCACCTCAGGATGCTAGGAGAACTGAACAAACATTGTACGTATGTCACCTTGCTCTGAACCTGCTTCCTGGGAGGCTTTCAATAAATAGAGCTGTAAGATAAATGGGAAAATAATAGATATGATTGTTATGGAATCATAGGAGGGGATGCTTAGGTTGGGATGGAGGAAGAAGCACTTATGTTGGGAGGGGAAGATCTCATCTCTGAGGAGTAGCTGGAACTGAGTCCTGTAGTATAAATGGGATCTCTTGAAGCAGAGAAGAGGTTTGTTTGTAGAATTGAAGAAGGGATATGGAGAAGGGTATTGTGCGAACATGCAAAAGAGAGCATGGATGCACATGCAAACCTGGTTTATCCTGTAAACTCCAAGATTAGGAGTGTGCCACCTTCATGACATCAGAGCCCCTTCATCACAGCATCATAGAATGGAGAGCTCTGGGCTCAGACAGACCAGGGTTCAAATTCCAGTGGTGTGGCCTTGGTGCAGTTCTTAACCTTTTTGAACCTCAGTTCCTTGATACTGAAAGAGAGTTTGGTGACTATCTTGCTGGTATTTTGCAATGCAAAGGTGAAAAGAAACAATGTCATTACAACATTTGACCTGTGAAACTGCTGCTGCCTCATGTATGAGGCGCAGATCCTGAGACTGGGAGTTGCAGAGTTGGAAGGGGTCAGTACAGTGTGCTCTAACCTCAGTGTGTAAGCTCCTCTACAGCAAGACTATCAGGTGGTTGTTCAGCCTCTGTGCAACATTTCCAGGCCTGTGCAATGATCCCTGGACTACCATAACCCTGACTGTAGGCATTTATTGCATCTCACTGTGGTCCTGTGCTAAGGAAGAGGTAAAAGTGGCGATCCCTGGTCAGAGATGCAGCTACAGGAGCGAACTTAGGTGTTATTGGTTCTGGCTCGACTTATGCAGGCATAGAGGCTATGACTTGTCCAGGTTCACCCAGTGTGTTTTGGTGACTCTTCCAATTGTCACATGGAAGAATTTATCTTTAGTAACCAGCCTTTGGCTTAGTTGTCTCCAGTCCAGGGATGTTACAAGGGAATTGATCAGTCCTTACCAGCTCTGACCCTGTGATTTGGGCTCTGTTCTTGGAGAGTGCTTTGTTGTGTGTTACTGTCACCAAACCTGGAATCCTGCAGTGTAGGATAGCCCAAGCAAGATGGAGTGCTGTCAGTGGTGTCTTATCTCTCAATGGTCAGGGAAATGGGAGCAGAAGGGGGGGACTGGAGTGGGCTGGTAGATAAAGCATGGAATAGGCTAGGAGTAGTTTTAGGAAGGATGCCATACAGAAGAACCTGAATAGTGTGCAACTTCAGCTCAGAAGTTAGTAGTAGAGGAGGCTGGGTATGGGGTGCTATGTGTGCCTACATGGCAGAGCCTACAGATTCCATGGGGCACTGGCATACAAGCATCAGCATAGGGTGTCCATACTAGGGCATCTCTGGCTACATCTCTGGCCTCAGCATTGAGGTATCACTCATATCTGATCTTGAGGGAGTAATAACTGTCAAGAGCAAGGCAGAGCCCTATGTTGGACTAACTGGCCACTGGCTAGGCTCCCAGAGAAGGGCCAGTGTGGCCAGAACGAGGTTGCTAGTAGGGTCAGGTGGCACTTTCAGGGTGAGGAAGTTAGAGACACTGGGAATTATGTAGGTTATGGGGGGACTGGGATGGGAGGAGAAGAGCCTCCCAGTCCCAGATTTCTCTGTCTCATCATCCTCTCCTGTCCAGCAGGACCTTACTGGGATGGGTTCATGGTTTACTGGATTAGAGACAAGACCTTGGAGTGCTGGAAGGAACCCAGGATGAGCTCTGCTGCCTAACTTGCTGGATGACCCTGGGCAATTCCATTAGCCAGGCTGGCCTCAGTTTTCTATCAGCCAATTGGGGATATTACCTCTGCTCTGCTTTCCCCACAGTTTCTCTGAGGGTTAAAATAAAAGCTACGTGGCATGGTACTGAAGTGGCCAGCTGCTTTCCATCTCATCACGAGGTCTGTCCATCTCCCGGAGCAAAGGTCTGTCTTCTGGCTTCCTTGGTGACCCTCACAGTGTTCAGGATGGGGCTATATCCACTGTGCAACCTGAGTGAGAGGACAAGCCACAGCTGAGACCAGTCTGTGGGACTCTGGCAGCCGGCAAGGCTGCTGAGGAGAGAACAGCCTGGTGATGGATGATGCTGCCAGCCTTTGCCCATCTGGCAGCCTGAGAAATTTGCATAAAAACAAAGACAGCTCCAGTGGCATGAAATATTGATGTCCTGGGACTTTCCAGAGTGGCGGCTTGATCTCATTCTGCAAGGGCCGTGCTCCTGACCCCAGCATAATGGCGCCTCCTGCCTGTTGAGGAGGGAGCATTGCCTTGGACTAGAGGGCCACCTGAGAGTCCTTGTGAACATTCACTGGTCTTGGGTTCCAGGTGATACTGACTTTAATCAACTGAGTTGGAAAAAACCCCCACCTTGGATCAGGTTCTGAGAGGCTCAGTTTGTTGTCCGATCAAGACAGATGGGAGCTTTGGTCCACTCAGCAGGCCCAGACCTCCCTTTAATCCCCACAAAGAAACTCACTGACCAAATGACAACCTTTCAAGAGTGACAGGGTAGGGAGGGGAAGACCCAGCTCTGAGAAAGCTGGAGCAAGGGGAGAGGTCATAATGGGGTGCATCTCATCAGCATGCAAACGGGGATCTGCTAAAGAAAACTGCTCACACAGCACAGCATCCTTTTTGGGCAGCCCCTGGCTCCCTTCATTTGAAGATTCCTCTTCTAATAATGAAGCAGTGATCAAGGGTGCAGGCCAGAGTTTTCAGATAGAGAGGGGAGAGTGCAACAGTACAGGTACATTTTGGGTCTGTCCTCAGGCAGGGCCAGGGCTCTGTTTATCTTCAGTTTGGCTTCTCCCAGGAGGGTGAAGGTGGCAACACAAAGTCTGAGCTCCCTTTTCAGCTCTGTCCCTGCAGGCATTCCCTTCTGGCCCAGACCCTTCCATTTCCATCTGCCAAAAGACCATGGAAATTCAGCACCAGTCAAATTCCTACAGCCAAAGCAGACTAGTAAGCTCCTCCAGGCTGCTAGCCAAGGCTTAGTCATCTTTGTATCCATGGCTCCTGGTATTCAAGAGGCACCTGAAAGATGTTTGATGAAATTAACAGAATCATAGAGTGTGGGGCAGGACAGGGCCCAGAGCTGACCAATAGGATGAAGGAAGCATCCACAGGCCAATGACAAATACTGTTTTCTCTAGTCGGGGAGTTCTGGTGGGGGGAGACAGTTTTCTCTGCTAATCCAAAAGCACCCTCTTGATTGGTTGACAAAAGTTATTAGATTCTCTCTGGCCAGGGGCTTTCTATCAGAACTAGCAAAGCAGCATTCTGGGCTATTTGTTTTTTGTTTTATTTTTTTCTCCTATCTAAAAGCAAATGTACATTCACAAAAGAAAAATAGTGACAAACAGAAGAGTACAAAGAAAACCACTATGATGCTCTCAATAAGTCATGTCATGTGTTAACATTCTTATTCTAAGTAAATCTGACTTGTCTGGGTTATGGGTGCACCCCCATTCTGTGAGCAAGTGATACTAACTCTACCCACTTTCCACACTTTGAACCTTGGAGTGAACCCCCTGATCTGCTGTTTCCCATGCCATATGTGACTCCTGGTGGACACGGACTGAAGATTGCAACCCATTTGCATGTTCTGGGACCCCGCAAGATCTTTAGAAACAGGCTGAACAATCTAAATCTATTTGGATCGTTCTTCTTACCCTTTGTGACCCAACAATGGCAGTGCCCTATCTTATCAGGGTGGGGACAATGACCTATTCCTTACTCAAACTGAAGGGTGAGGGAGGGGAGTAGGGGAGAGCATAGATAGCTACATCATTTTACCATGTAGGAAAAACTGTTAACTTAGGGCCTTTGCTGAGACCAGAGTTTTATCACTTTCAGTGTTCTCCACACAGCAGCCCTTGTGATTGTTCCAGTACACAAATCAGATCTGCTACTCTCCTCCTCCAAATTCTTCAATGACTCGCCGTCTGCTACAGGGAAAAATTGCTATCCCTGAATATTGGCTCTTCCTTCTTCCTTAATAATATAATGTTTGGCTAGGTATGAAGTTATGAGAAACAAGGCTACCTTTCCCAACATTCTTAGTAGTTTAGATCAGATGATTCCCAGCAGATCCTTATGTATAGGAGGAGCAGTCCTGGACAACATCAGTTGATCCATGGGTGCACAAGGAATCGTAAATGATAGTGATTTAAAGACACTGTGTTTGGTGGTGGTCTGTGATGTTACAACATATAATTAACATAGTGTCCATCCTTTAATTCTTAAGCTAAGCAAGAAGATAATAGTCAAACTACTTGACCATTATATAACACACTAGAGTAGAGACACAAATATAAAAGGGAATCCTAACAGTGTGGTAAAGGGAGGGTAGGCATGCAAATGTGCACATACACAGATAGAATGTGTCAGTCAGAGGAGAAATTCATTAGAAATTGTAGCAGAAGGAGGAAGAATTGGTGAGGTAAGAGCATCTGGGTTCATCTAATCCTCCGCTAGGTAAAGCTTATCTGGCAAGCGTCAGGAGGAGCTGCTCTACCAACAGGTGAATGTCATTTATGGAAATGGCTTCGTGAGCCTGATGTCATTAAGCAATCAAATATTTCAATTAATTTATCTTGGCTGATTCTTCAATGTTTCTATAGTTTAACTCCCACAGAGAGATTGTGGTCAGATTGAGTAAGTTTCTGATCATTTGACAGTTATATTTCTCACTGTGATTTAATTGACAATCTGGTCTTACTCATTAGTATTCACAAAAGATTAGTTAGTGTGCATCAGTATCCCCAAATCTGACCAAATTTGATTAGGAAAACTGATAGAATTTATCAGGCTGTAAGATCAAGGCCCAGAGCCTTGTTGGTGGTCAGTTCATCAGAGTAAAAGCTGCCCTTGGGTGTGTAGCCAGCTGGCCTCATGTAGCCTTTGTGCTAATATTCACCTGTATTTGCATTTCCACAGTTAGTGCTATTATCCTGGTATTCTTAAGTTTTGGGTGAGATTAAGTGAGTGCCTATTCCTGCTTGGTAGAAAAAGTTATGGACAAGGACACTATGCGTAGCCTATAGACTCAAAGACCCACTACAAAAAGGTCCCTCTGCAGTCCCTCTATCTTACTCAAAAAGACCATCCTGGGATGTTGTTTCAGGAAGGGTCCTTCCAGACCATCTACTCCAAACTTCTTAACAATATGAATACTCAGACCCAAGTATTTATGTAAGTTGTCCTTAATTCACACCCCCCCACTCCTCTATTTGGGAAAGTATTCACATTTGGGAGAGTCACAGATTTGTTCTAACTGTGGTGTGACTAGTGACTGAGGCATGCTGGCTAGTGCACCTTTGAAGGTAGAAACCATGCTTGTACTTAACACTAAGAACCTGGTGTTGCATACAATCTTTTTGGGTCTCAGTACATGCAGCAGACTGGCTGAGGTTTGGGGTTGGGAAATAATCTCTACACATTGTTTCTCAGATCTGAGTTTGGCTGTCTGGGGCTTCCCTTCTGCCATCCATTCTTTCAAGCTGTGATTTTGGCAAAAGCAACCCATTTACTTGTGCTTCATTACCTGTACTTTCTTTCCAACTGGTCGCACTCCCAGAAGGTAATAAGAGAAGCTTTCTCAGTTGGGGAACAATGGAGATTTCTTTTTCCTATTTTCTGCCTCTCTCTTATTTCCCAAACATGTTCACTCTTGGCACACTAGCTTTGACTGAACTCTGACAACTGAGGGAAGGTTTATGTAGAGGGGTAAGGGAATGATTTATGTAATCCCAAAACTCTACAAGGCTGAGTCAGGAGATTCACAAATTTGAGCTCAGCTTGGGCAACTTAGTGATTTAGCAAGAACTTGTCCCAAAACAAACAAATGAACAAACAAACAAAAGAACTGGGGCTGTAACTCAGCATAAAGCCCCTGGGTCCAATCCCCAAATATCCACCTACCCCCCAAAAAATCAATGTAGTGCAGTGAGAATGCTGAGCTGGGTATCACAGGTTTGAGTTCTGTGTCCCTGGCTCTGGGATCTTAAGTGGGTCATTTGATTGTTTTAGGACTCAAAGTCTTCATTTGTAAAAGACTGAGCATTTTAATTGCCTCTAGCATTAATTTTCTGTAGTTCCATTTTGAACTCACAAAAATGTGTCTGCTGTAGAGTGGCAAAATTGGATAGCACTTGCTGATTAATTGGGCTCTGTCCTTGGTGCTGAGATATTGGGTCTTGTATCACCGGCCATTCATTGGTTTTAGGAAAGAAGAGTGAGTTTCACAAAATGGTTTGCAGCATTGAAATTTTTGGCAATTTCTAGAATTTTGGCCCTAAAGTATTGCTTTAATAAGCAGGCTATATGCTTGGGGCTTGAAGATTTGTCACAGAACTATTGTTAAAGAGTTAGATTTATAGACTTAGGCAGTAGCTCATTCCTACAGTGCTTGCCTAGCCTAAGTGAGGCCTTGGGTATAATCTACAGTATCATGTGTGTGTGTGTGTGTGTGTGTGTGTGTGTGTGTGTGTGTGTGTATGCACACACACACATGCAACTGAATTATATTTTTTTATTGGTACATTTTAGATATATATAATAATAACACTTGTCACAAGAGATTTGTTCCTGTACACAATAAATCTTGCTTCTTCTTTTTTTCCCATTCTCCTCCTCTCCCTTCAACCCCTCTTTCCCTCCTTAACTTTTTATTATTGAGTTTATTGGTACAATTTAGATATACATATTGATCACATTCATCATAGGAAATTTGAACTTGTCCATGATATATCTTGGTACCTCTTTTTTCCATTCCCCTCCTCTCCCTTCAACCCCTCTTCCTTATTTACAAAGTTTTCTTTCCATTTTATCCTTCTTTTTCATTTTTTTCTTTTCCTTCCTTTCCACCTCTGCCCTCCCTAGTTCCCCTTTGCTTTTGAACAATTTCTGAAAGAATTGGATTCTAACTCCAAGTCTTCAGGATGATTTGAGAAAATATCTTCTATGTCACTGTATTTTTGTGAAATGACCAAGGGTTTCTGGATTTTCTAATACTATTCCAATCTCAAGTATGCTATTACATGATTTCCATAAATCATAGCAATGTCTTAAACTTCTAATATTTTTCCATTTATACAACACCACCAGAATGTTTCTTGTCAATGAAAGTAGTTTAAAAATCTCTTGTCTAACCAGGTGTCTAGATTTCTGGCTTTGAAAACATGACTCTGGTAGAGATATAATCTGTTTGCCATCCCTTCTGTTGTTTTTGTAAAGTCTCTGGATAATAGATTGCCAGGAATTTTCATTTTTCACACACAGAAAAAATTGTGACCACAATACTGAATAGGGAAACAATTGAAAATCAGGAATGAGACAAAGATGTCCACACTCACTTCTATCCAATGTAGTATTTGAAATTTTAGTGAGAGCAATTATGGTAGACGAGAGAGAGAGAGATAAAAGGTTCATAAATAGAAAAGGAAGAAATCAGATTACCCTTATTTGAGATGATATAATCCTACATAAAGAAGGCCTTAAAGACTCCAGCAAAAGACTTTTAGATTTGATTAATTCTGCAGAGGCAACATACAAAACCATCCTTAAGAAATCAGTAACTTTTCTATCCACCAACAATGAACTAGCTAAGAAAATAATCAAGAAAGCCATTCCATTTATGATAGCTTAAAAATGCCAAGGAATCAACCTAACCCAGGGGGTGAAAACCTCTAAAATGAAAATTACAGAACAATGAAGAAAGAAATCGAAGAAGACACTAGATAATGAAGAGACCAACCATGTTCATGGATTGACAGAATTAATATTGTTTAAATGGGATTATCACCAAAAGCAATATACAGATCCAATACAATCTCCATTAAATTTCAATGACATTCTTCACAGAATTAGAGAAATAATTTTATAATTCATATGGAAACACAAAAGATCTAGAATAGACAAAGCAAGCCTGAGAAAAATGAACAATGTTGGGGAAATCAGCAACACTGAATTTCAAACTATATCACAAAGCCATAGTAACAGAAATAGCACAGGATTAGCACAAAATAGACAAATAGACCAATGGAATAGAAAAGAGGACACAGAAACAAACTCATACAGCTATAGGTATCTGATTACCAACAAAGAAGCCAAAATGTACGCTTGAGAAAAGACAATCTTTTCAACAAATGGTGCTGGGAAATCTGGACATTCATATGTAGGTGAATAAAATGAGATCCCTACTCCTCAGCCTTTTGTTATCAGACCCAAATCAACTCCTAATGGATCAAAAACCTAAGTGTAAGATCTGAAACTTTGAAACAAATAATGTCTAACAAATACATGAAAAAATGTTCAACATCTTTAGTCATTAGGGAAATGCAAATCAAAACTATTGAAATTCCATCTCACCTCTGTTAGAATGACTATCATGAAGAGTACAAAAACAAAACAAACTGAAATGAAACAAAACAAAAGAAAATCCAAGCAAAACAAAACAAAACAAAACAAAACAAAACAAAACAGATAAATGCTGATGAGGATGCAGGAAAAAGGAACTATTCTATATTCTTAGCGGAAATTTTAGTACAATCACTAAAGAAATCAGTATAAAGGTTCCTAAACAAACTAAAAATAGAACTACCAAATGATCTAGGCATAGCACTCCTACCCATGTTTATTGCAGCACAATTCACAATGACTAAGGTATGGAACCAGCCTAAGTGTCCATCAGTAGATGAATGAAGAAAATGTGAATATTATTCAGCCATAAATAAGGACAAAATTATGTCACTTGCAGGAAGATGGATGTGGAACTAGAGATCATAATGCTAAGTGAAATAAGCCAAACTGAAAAAGACAAGTATCACATCATTTCCTAACCTGAGGAACCTTAAAAAAAGACATAAAAGTACAAGGAATGCTATTATTAAACAAGAGATGAGGACTAAAGGGGAGAGAACACAAGGCAGGTAATAAGGGGATGTACATTGTGAAAGTACATATATGTCTAAAATTTAAAATAACAGCAAATGCAGAACTAAAAAAAATTGTGATTAGAGGGCATATGTAGGTTATAGTGCGAGCTCCAATTTTCTGGACAAGAAAGCAACAGACCAAGCAGTCACGCATGGGTCAGGCCTACTCAATGTCACACAAGAGTTCAAAAGGATGAAACATATGACAAGTGAGATTTGAGTGTCTTCATAGTGCCAGAGGGCCTGGGTGATCACTTCCCCCTCTGGGAACTGTTTCCTAGGTCAGTTGCTTTGACACTGTGCTGACACAATGGTAGTGACAGAATGGGGATTCAGTTTCCTAATCCTAAAAAATGACAGGGCAGCGATGGCCCAAGAACAACCTAGGGTTATATTTGGGATGTTCCTTAGAGTCATGTGAAAAATGGTCTCACTCTCTGCTCCTCGAAATCTTCGGTTCTCTGCTTTTCCCTTTTCTTTTAGCGTTGAGTTTCCGCATTCTCCATGATGGCGACCCCAATTCACAGTTTATCCCAGACATTTAATTCAGAAAGTGCTTGTTTCGTTCACATTATGTTCTCATCATTGTGTTCTGAGCATGAAGTAGGTGGAAGCTGAGGGCTTACTGGCAGTAAGCAGAAGTGACCGGGAAAAAGGTGAGGAGGAAGGCTGAGAGAGGAAGAGGATGACTGCTTGGAAACTCCAAGGGAGGAGGCAATTACCTGAGGTTCTATTTGTGGACTCGAGAGCCAGCCAGCCTAGGCTCCAAACCCAACATAACTCTTAATAACTGTGTAACCTTGGCCAAATGACCTTCTCCCAAGCCTAAACACATTCATTTGTGTAAGAGTATAAAAATAACACTTGGGCATCTCATGAGTTGGATGGTGGAATTAAATAAGATAATTTATGCAAAGAGTTTAGTTGTTACCTATGAATGCTCAGTAAAGGTAGTTCTTTTAATTCTACATGTATGATGTACGTATATGTGCGCATTGCTCAAAAATGACAATCAAGTAATTTAAAATCCATGCTATCTGTCATCTCCATCCTGTCTCCTTAAACTTTGAGCTTGTTGAATTTGGTCTTGTCAGTTTCTGCTCCTCCTCAAGGATATGTTAGCAATCTTGTCACATTTTGTCATCTTCCAGGTGGTTACACATGGATTGTTTATATATCTGATCCCTGTCTTGCCTGGTGCTGACAGTCGTTAGCTTTGTACCTTGAGGGTTATCTCTGTGTAAGGGCTGTCTCTATGTCCACCTCATCACAGTCTTTACAGATGCCTTCCAAGCTCTGTGATTCTGAACACAATACCTCTTGTGTCTGCAAAGCATTTGTGACATGCCTCTGGGTACAAGTCAAAGGGGACTGCTAGTTATGAAACATAGCTCCTAAAAGGCCTTGTTAATTATTTCCTGTCCTTTTTCATCCTTCCATCAAGCAAGGTACCATAATTATATGACTACAATGGAACTTTTAAAATAAAGACAGCAGTTAAAAATGATTCTGTCTTCTCATTGTCTCTGGTTATTCTGTCATTCAGATGGGTGAAGGGGGTGGCCGAGGGGTTGGAAATTGTGTGGCTTTTCCTTCTTTCTCTTTTTTCCTTTTCTACACAAGAATGTTTGCCTGTTTCAGCCTTCCCCTGGAGAAATCCTTCTTCCTTCTCATACCAGCTCTGGTCACCATACAACTGAGTTTGTGTTTCTTTTGTTCTGTCTTTGGATCTGATGACAAAATCACCTGGGAGAATGGGTATATGCTTTGGCCACCCTCTGTAGACTTTGGAGAGCATCACTGTGACATGAGAATCTGTGCTGCTCTGATGCAGCCAGTAACAATAGCAACAGTAAATAAGACGTAATAGCTTCAAATGCAATTGTGCACTAACTGAGCAGGTCGTTCCTGCTCAGTGTCCCTTGTTGCTCCCAGATTCCTCAGCTTATGCGGAAGTGAGCCAGAACCCAATCTTTTTCTTCTCTTTCCTCATCTAGATGGTCTCCCTTGGTGGTCTCATCCAATCTCATGCTTCAGTTGAGCCTCTGTACGTTTGTAATTCCAAAATTTTCTCCAGCCCGGAACTCTCTGCTGAACTCCAAGCTTGTATATTCTAACTTCTCCCCCAACCCATAGCTGCACTCAGACTGACAGGCATTTGAAACCTAATGTGTCTAAAAAAGATCTTCTCATATTTCCCATCAAACCACACTGGGCAGCTTCCAGTATCAATAAGTGGCAACTCTGTTTTCAGTTGCCCAGGCAAAGACTTTTGGTGGTCTTGACTCTTCATTCTGTCACAGCCTACATCTTGTCTTCAGCAAGTCATGTTGCTTTAGCCATAGAGTATATCCAGAGTATGACCTAATCCTGTTTCACCTTAGTCCAAATCATTATACTTTTTTTTTTTTTTGTGGCACCAGGGATTGACCTCACAACCTTATGCTTGCCAGGCAGGTGCTTAGGCTGCTGAGCTAAATCCCCAGCCCTATACTTTTTCACTTGGATTATTCCAGTTGCTTCCTAACTGGCCTCCCTGATTTGCTCTGCACCCAAACAGTTCTCCAAACAGCAACCAAAATGATCTTAAGGAGATTCATGTTTTCTTTCTTCAGACTTCCCAAAGGTGCCCATGTCATTCAGAGTCCAAGTCAAAATCCTTTCACTGTCTATAGAGCTTTATGTAATCTGGGACCCATTATTTCCCTTCTCTAGCACTCTCACTCTTTTCCTGCTTCACATCAGCCTCCTTACTGTCCCTTTGACATAGCTTGATGATTTCACCCCAGGGCCTTAGCACTTGCTATTTCCACTGTTTGGATTGCATGTCCTCTGCATATCTGCTCAGGCCATATCCAACATCGTAGCTACCTACTCCAGCCTTATCCCTCTGATCTCCTTAGCTCTTAAAATCTGTCACGTTTATCTTATTTTAACCATGAAGGTCGGTTCCCTCTCCATTTTGTCTGCTAGACCCCCAGTGCTTGGCACAGAGTAGCCATTTGGTGCATATTGGTTGATTGAACTACTCTAAGAGCACTATATTTGTTGACTTAATTCCCGCAATGTTTTTATAAGCTCCATTCTGCACATGAGGAAACTGAGGCACAAATAGGTTAAGTAAATGGCCCAGCATTACATAATTGGTAGTGACAGAGCTGGGGTATAATTCAAGAAAACCCGAACCAGACCCTGTGCTTCACCACTGGACTTCATTGCCAGGATATAGTGTGTGGTTTTCCTGTTTCTGGGTTTGAGAGCTATCATGCTGCAGGGACTTGGAATGGGTTGGTTGCTGATACAGTTAGCTTTTGCTGCTATAACAAAATATCACAGATCTAGGGGCTTAAATGCCAGAAATTTATTTTCTCATAGTTCTAGAGGTGGAATTCAGAGCTCATGGAGAGGATGGTCTGATTTTGATGAGAGTTGCTTTGTGATTTGTGGGGAGGTGCATTTCTCACTGTGTCCTTACATGGCTTTTCCTTGGTGTGTGTGTATGGGACAGAGGAAGAGAACTCTCTCCTTACCTCTTCTTGTAAGGCCACCAATCCTATCAGATTAGGACTCAACCCTGTACTTTATTTAGGTTTAATTACCTTCTGAAAATCAGTGAGAGTCAGGACTTCCACATATAAATTTTGGGGAGCGCTGTTCAGCCCACAGTAGGCATTCTCTGGAATGAGTGACCAGAGAGATTGGACAGAGGTTTCTTACTGAACCAGTCAAGTAAACCATGGGGCTTGGTAAGGATCGAGGCCTCCAGATCTTATCCAGGGCAACATGAAGGGGTCTCCTCGAATATCAGCTATCACTGTGTCAGGCACTGGGCTAAGTGAGCTAAGTGAGCTAACAGCACTTCCTTTAATCTTCTTGGCCTGTGAGTTGCATACTGCTCTTATTCTTGTTTTATGAATGGGGAAACTGAGGCTCCAAGAAGTTGAATACCCTGCCTCAGGTCACACAAGTGGAAAATGGTAGAACCAAGGTGTGGATCTAATTTCAGAGCCAATTCTCTTTACTTTAAAATGCATTTATTTTGGAAAACAAACTGAAGTTACAAGATTATGGCAACTCCTTACAATCTTTATCATGATACCTGCATTAAATAAATCTTATCTTTAAAAAGTATTTTCTTGCTTGTTTGCTAGTATTTAGTGTGTATTCATTAGTTATGAAAGTGTATTGGATCAGGATTACAGGACTTTAAGGTTTTTTTTCTCTGCAACATTTATGAAAAAGTTACCACAATAAAAAAGTCAGGATAATATAGTAGAGAGAGTTGGCACTTACCAGGAATTAGGTGATCTTTTTAGGCCCCTCGTGTGACCTTGGAATGAGCCACAGCTCATTCTGGATCCCCGCTTTCCCAGAAGGGAATGGAAGACCTGTAACGGCTGACCTCTGAAGCCTTTTCCGACTCTGTGTTCTGAAACCTGAAGTCCCATGGGAGTCATGTGGAGCTGTTACAGTCTTTCTGAGGCTTCGTGTGTATGTGTGCTGGAGTTTCCTGGTGGTAGTGTGGGTGATGGTGGGCAGCCCATTCCCACAGTTCTGCTGTATGGGAAGGAGTCATCCAGAAAGCAAGGGAAAGGAAGGAATGGCAGAAGGTCAAGAGACTCCTCTGTCCTTCTTCTGAGTATATAGGCTTGGGAGCAGAATTTGGGGGAGGAACAGAGAGGATGTCTTGAGTTCCAGGAATTAGCATTTCTGTTCTGGAAGAAGTGAAGTATTGTTGATGTCCTAGTGAATTCCTGCTCTTGCTGCTCCCCTATATGTGCCTCAGGGTGGTCTTCAGATGAGAACAGCTGTGCCAATTGCATCCTCCT